>CAUYLG010050631.1:0-72915 GCA_963573385.1 Cacajao melanocephalus | reverse complement strand
GATCTGCACATGTACCCCAGAACCTAAAGTACAATAAAAAAATAAATAAATAAATAAATAAAAACTGAAAAAAAAGACTTAAATTTCAACTTAAATGAGCAGCGCTTAAATCAAGAAGTTGAAGAAATCACTTCAGCATACAATAATAATAATGGCTCTCATTTGTTAAATATTGTGCTATGTGTTTTACCCCTCAGCAGGACTCTAAGAATTAGTTGTTTACTTTATTTTACAGACAAGAAAACTGAGGTTCAGAGAGGTCAAGTAAATCAACCACGCTCACTTAGTTGGGAAACAGCAGAGCCTAGCTTTGATACAACAGCCTGCATTCTTACGTTCTCATCTCCAGGCCATATGGCTTCTAGCACTTGGTGAAGAAGCCCTCTGAAATGTCCACCTAGTACCTGGTTTCTCTAAGATATTCTATCTGACCTTAATTTTAAATGCAATTAAAATTAAATGAAAACAAGCAATATATCTCGATAAATCTAGGTAGACAAAATGGGATTTTCAGATGACAAAACTCTTTAGTTAGGTTTTTGTTTAATTTTCTATGTGATTCCCTGTATAATATTTAGGAACTGTCTGCTTTCCTTAAGGGGGTGTTGTGTTTAGCTGGGAATTCATAACTTAACTTAAGCAACTAATTGATATTGGCTCTCTGTGGCTCCATGACACTTTAGACATTTTTAGATGAATAATGTTGCAATCTGAAGGCTTTTTAAAATCCATATAACAATATATCAGAATATATACAATATAAATATAAATGCTTTTTCCTTTCTCTATTTTTTTTTTTTGTAATGGCTCTTGGAACTTCCTGTTGAATGTCAATATTTTCAGAGATGCTTCCAGCTTCCTTTTGGGTCCCTTGGAGAATGCACAAGTTGGCCATTATCTCAGCAGCTCTCTCTACAAAGATGGTAAAGAGTTTCAGATGAAAGAAGTCCAGACTGCTCCTCTCTGCCAAAGAAAATAAATCCAATATCTCTCTTGTGGGTTTGTTTTGCCAAACTCCAAAAGGAAGACTGTATTAAAATGGTGTCTTCTGCATTAAGTCTTCAAACACCACTAGACTTAAAGTAATCATAAGCTTCTCCACTTTTTTGGATCTCATAATTTTTTCAGGTGATACATGAAAATATGTCAGAAGATTCTTCATGGCCACCTCAGTTTTACAGACACCCGCAGACATAGATCCCTCTCCTTTCCACCCTGCTCCACTATTCTTCACTCTCAGGAACTTCTATCTTTTAAGATTTTAAAACAGATTTTGCAATAGGGCTCTAAAGTCAAACACTTTCAATAGGATTCTGACAAACTTCTGCAGTTTATCATGGACAAATTTTTACCTACTTTGGATGATTAATGTTTTAGCTTTTTTATTGTAGTTTCTGAAAGCCAATGAAGTTTTTATGAAAACATAAAAAGAAAAAGAAAAAGTTGAGTTCTTTAAATCCATTTCCTCCAAGAGTTTGATCAAATGCTATTTTCCCAACAAAGCTGTTATTCATTGCCCTGAGAGGAATTGATGTCTCATATATTTCTCTTATCATGTTCTTCCTTGTATTTTACATTTCTCTATTTTCTCTTTCTCTTACAGTTATCTCGACAAAATAATTCAATAGATATTTTCTGAGTGAATATATGTTGAATAAATTTTAGGGAAATAAATAGTAGGTGCCCATAAGAAAAGCTAATGTGAGAGTAGCTGATACTATGTGTAACATAAAATTACTTCCAAAAATTTACTGAAAGGCACTTAACTTTTAAAAAAGATCATACAGCTCTTAATAAATATTAATGTGTGGTTTAAAGCAGGTCAACATTCATAAAAATTAAGAATTCTAATATCTTTCAAATGTCTGCATCAAAGGATTAAAAACTCAAAAATTTAAAACACAAATTCCCAGATTTCTGATGATTTCAATTGTGAAATGATTGTGATTTGGAGGGGTGGGAGATGAAAACTAATCTAGGAAATTAGTGCTGTCTTAGTTTAATAGCCAAGTAAGTTTATCTTCTCTGTGTCTACACTAAAGAACTGAGCAGTAAGATGTGAACTTGGAGGCTTGGAGGCATTTTTCATAGGTAAATTTAGGAATCAAAATTTGCAAAAAATTTTACTTCAAAAGATGGACTTACCTGAGATAGTCTAGAAGTGGCTATTATTTTATGAGGCTTCTGTATCTTAAAGTTAATAATGATTAGCAATTTACAACCATAGAAAGGAAACAAGTATTCAGTGAATGCCATCTATGTATCAAGTACTACGGTAGGTCCTTTACATATTTGTAATAAGTATAATAAACATTAATCTTTACTAGGCACCTTACATTTCTGAACCACTTTACATATATAGGTGGCCCTCTGTATCTGTGGGTTCTGCATCTGCTGATTCAACCAATTGTAATCGAGAAAATATTCAGAAAAATAGTAAAAATACAACAATAAAAATACAAATAACACAGCATAACAACTATTTACATAGCATTTACATTGTCTTAGGTATTACAAGTAATCTAGAGATGATTTGAAGTATACAGAAGGATATGTGTATGTTACATGCAAATACCACACCTTTTTATGGGAGGAATTTGAGCATCCACAGACTTTTATATCCAGGGTAAGGCCTGGAACCAATCCCCCACAGATACCAAGAGACAACTGTATTGACTCCTTTAATCATTACCACAATCCTGTTAAGTGTCATCACTATCATCCATGTCACATTTGAGGAGATTAAGGCATAAAGAGGTAAAGGAACTTCTGAGGATCACAGAGCTACTAAGGGTCAGAGCTGGGGTTGTGTTAGTCTTCTAGAGCTGCTGTAACAAACTACCACAAACTGGGTGGCTTAAAACAACAAAGTCTTACATATCACAGTTCTGGAGGCTAGAAGTACCAAATCAGGGAGCCGGCAGGGCCATGCTCTCTCTGAAGCCTGCAGGGGAGAATCCTTCCTTGTTTCTTCTACCTTCTGGTGTTTTCCAGCAATCTTTGATGTTTCTTGGTTGTAGTTGCATCCCTCCCATCACTGCCTCCCTCAAAACTTAGCTGTATTCTCTGTGTGTATCTCTCTTCTTGTAAGGATACAAGTCATACTGCACTAAGGGCTCACCCTACTCCAGAATGACCTCATCTTAGCTAATAACGTCTGTAACAACCGTACTTTCAAATAAGGCCACATTTTGAGGCACTGGGGTTAAGACTTTAATGTATCTTTTTGGGGACACAATTCAACCTGTAACAGCCCTCAAATCCATGGCTGTGTGTCGGTGTTTCAAAAACACTACACTAAGCTATGTCTTTTTCTGTGATGTGAAATTTTCCATGTCGCTTAATCTTTACCAAGTTTTGTTGTGGCTTTTGTGCTATGAAAATAGTTTAGGTGGGCAAGAGCTTTAAAAATATGTTTTAGCTTTAAATGAAAAACAAATTCAGAACATAGTGCCTCTATTATTACCTTGTTATTCTTATAAAATATTTAAATTCATTTTCCTAATGTCTCTCTGATCATTTAAAAATAGGTACCAAAGTAGGCTTTGTTATTTTTTTTTAATGCCTTAAGGCAGTGATGATCCATTTTTTTCCACGTAAACCCTCTTGAGGGCTATGGCATTCTCCAATGAGTAATAGTGGCTTGCAGAAACAATGATTCACAGCTGGACCAGGGAGATGTAGAATGTGTGAATAGCCACAGTGGATGCATATTGAGGAGAAACTTATTCCCTGAGTGATCTTGAAATGCCTTCCCAAAGGGAAACTGTACCCATCTCACTCACCCCTAACCCAAGTGAGAACAGTTACCTTAAGCTTCACATAGTACTTTATAAATAAATTCTTATTTCATATGAATAAAATGGAGGAAAATATTCCCTTTTTTTTCAAAGCTGCATCTCCTTATAATCACATAAAATTTAAAAAACCTAATATATTTTATAGAAAATTTTTAGGTTCACAGCATAATTGAGCAGAGTATGGAGATTTCCCATATACCCCTTGGCCTAACACATGTACAATCTCCCCTACTATCAATATCCCCCACAAGAGTGGTACATATATTTTAATTGATTAGACTACATTGAGACATCAGTATCATTCTAAGTTCACAGCTTACATTAAAGTTCACTATTGGTATTGTACATTCTTTGGGTTTGAACAAATGTATTATGACACGTATCCATAATTATAGTATCATGCAGAGTATTCTCACTGCCCCCTAATCCTCTGTGCTTTTCCCTCTCTCCCTCTTTCTATACCTTGACAACCACTGATCTTTTTACTCTTTCCATAGTTTTGCCTTTTCTAGGATGTCTTAATAGTTGGAATCATATAGTGTGTAGTATTTTCATATTGACTTCTTTCACTTAGTCACAGGCATTTATTTTTTTTCCATATCTTTTTATGCCATGACATCTCATTTCTTTTTAGTGCTAAATAGTATTCCATTTTCTGGTTGTACCACAGTTTATCCATTTACCTACCAAAGGATATCTTGGTTGCATCCACATTTTGCCAATTATGAATAAAGCTGCTATAACTATCTATGTGTAGGTTTCTGTGTGGATGTCAGTTTCCAGCTTGCTTAACTGGGTAAATACCAAGTAATGCAATTGCTGGATCAGAAGGTAAGAGTATGTTTAGTTTTGTAAGAAACTGCCAAATTGTCTTCCACAGTGTCTCCACCATTTGCATTCCTACCTGCAATATATGAGAGTTCCTGATGCCACACATGCTCATCAACATTTGGTGTCAGTGTTCTCGATGTTGGCCATTCTAATAGGCATGTACTTGTACCTCATTTTTATTTTAATTTGCATTTCCTTGATAACATTTGGTGTGCAGCATCTTTTTATATGCTTATTTTCCATCTACATACCTTCTTTGGTGAGGTGTCTATTAAAGTATTTGACTGTTTTTTTAATCAGGTTGTTTGGCTGCTTATGTGGAGTTTTAAGAATTCTTTGTATATTTTGAATAGTCCTCTACCAGATATGTCTTTTGCAAATATTCTCCCCGTCTGGTTTATCTTGTTATTCTCTTAACAGTATCTTTCACAGTGCAGAAGTTTTTAATTTTAATGCAGTCAGGCTTATCAATTCTTTTTTTCATGGATTGTGTCTTTGGTGTTATATCTAAAAAGTCATCATTAAATCCAAGGTCATCTAGATTTTTATAGTTTTTCCTAGGAGTTTTATAACTTTGCATTTTGCATTTAGAACTGTGGTCCATTTTGAGTTAATTTTTTGAGGGGCGTAAGATCTGTGTTTAGATTCTTTTCCATGTGGAGTCCAGTTTTTACAGCACCAATTGTTGAAAAGACTATCTTTTCTCCATTTTGTTTCTTTACTCCTCTGTCAAAGATTAGTTTACTTATATTTCCATTCTCTCTATTTCATTCTGTTAATCTTTTTGTGTATTCCTTTACCAATACCATATTATCTTGATTACTATAGCTTTATGGTAAGTCTTGAAGTTCGGTAGTCTTCCAACTTTGTTTTTCTTCAATACTGAGTTGGCTATTGTGAGTCTTTTGCCTTACTATGTAAACTTTAGAATCAGTTTGTTGATGTTCACAAAATAACTTGCTGGGATTTTAATTAGTTCATTGAATCTATAGATCAAGTTGAGAAGATCTGCCAGTTCTATAGTTCTGAGTCTTTCTATCCATGAACATAACATATCTATTATTTAATTCCTCTTTGATTTTTCTTTTCAGAGTTTTGTAGTTTTCTTCATATAGATCTTGTACACATTTCAAAGATTTATACCTAAGTATTCCATTTAGGGGGTATTCTAATGTAAATGGTATTGTAGTTTTAATTTCAAATTCCACTTACTCATTGCTGATATGTAGGAAAGTGAACCTTTGTATATTAACCTTGTATCTTGCAACCTTGTTTCATTTCTTGTTAGTTTTAGGAGTTTTTGTTGATTCTTTTGAACTTCTACACAGACAAGCATGCTCTCTGTGAATAGAAAGTTTTATTTTTTTCTTCTCAATCTGTATCCTTTTTCTTTTCTTGTTTTAATACGTTAGGAACATAAATGAGTTTTAAAATCTATAAAATGTTAGATAATAGGTATCAAAGTGAATTATTTTCTTCATAGTATTTGCTTTGCTATTTTTTTTTAAATAAATGGTATGATCACGGTTTTAGTAGTCTAGGATTTGGTAAATTCACATTATACTTATTTATGCATATATAATATAAATGTCAATTGCATCCTCTTGAAAGCCTTTCTTTCAGTTTATCTTGAAATAAAAACTTTTTCATACATTAATCCTTTAGCCATATTTTTCATCACTTCCTAAAGTTTGCTTGTTTAGATTATAACTAACAAAACTGTACAAAAATGTAAATGTGACATTCTAGACTCTGATAGTATGGCTTTATATAAATATAGGAAAATCTTTTATCTTTTATTTCTACTGCTCTTTAAATGGTATATCACATATTGTTGCTTTGAAGTACATATTTTCCCAAGTCAAAATTGTTAGTCTAGAGCTTGTTGTCTTGTAATTGTGATTAGGAATGTATTTCCCTAAATGTATGACTTTGCATTTTTCCATTATGAAATTTATTTAGGTTATTTATATCTTTTTGTAGGTGTTTTGAGTTGCTTTTCCTCCTTTAATATCTAGAACTGTAATTCTCAACCTTGAGTTTACTTTGGGGTCAACTTGGAATATTTAAAAACTATGCCTGTGTTCCATCTCCCAAACTTCTGATCTAACTCTTCTGGAGTATGATGTGGGTACTGGAATTTTATGTCTTTCAAATGATTCTCATGTGCAGTCAGTGTTGAGAACAATTGCTCTAGGTGTCTTTCTTCTCAGTGTGTGGTCTGGGGATAATTAGCCTCTGTATCACCCAAGAGCTTGTTAGAAATGCAGAATCTTGGGTCCCACCCCAGACCCAATGAGTCAGAACCTGCAAATTAACAAGATGGCTTTGGTCTGGAAAATCTTAGTGTCTTTTCCAATCTTATACGTCTTCCTGTAAATTTGCCCTTCAAAAATCACTTATAAAAAAGATGAGCTGGGCACGGTGGCTCACGCCTGTAATCCCAGCACTTTGGGAGGCCGAGGTAGGCAGATCACCTGAGGTCAGGGGTTCATGATCAGCTTGACCAACATGGAGAAACCCTGTCTCTACTAAAAATACAAAAAATTAGCTGGGCATGGTGGCACATGCCTGTAATCCCAGCTGCTTGGGAGGCTGAGGTAGGAGAATCACTTGACCCCAGGAGGCAGAGGTTGCAGTGAGCCAAGATCATGCCATTGCACTCCAGCCTGGGCAATAAAAGCAAAACTCTGTCTCAAAAAAAAAAAAATGATAAGAAAGCTCTCAAATCTGTCTTCAGGAGATCTGATTGTTAACATTTCCCATTTAGAGATTTGCTATTTTCTACCTATCTTTTGTTTGCTGTCTTTAAACCAGATCTCTATTAATAAAAATTTTTCATGATCCAAATATAATTGCTTTAAAATAGGCTTTCCTATGGAACTATGTAAATAGCTTTATGAAATTTTAAATAAAATATTTCCAGGCTCTCCATCTTATACATAAATAAGATGCATAAGATGGATCTTTTAAACATGGATTATCTGGAGAAAAATGAATTAGATAAATTAGAAAACACAGGTTGACTATCCTTATCTGAAATGCTTGTGTCCCTTTTGTTTGTTTGTTTGCTTGTTTTTGGATTTTGGAATATTTGCATTATTGCTTATTGGTTGAACATTCCTAATCCAAAAATCCAAAATTTGAAATGCTCCACTGAGTTTCTTTTGAGTTTCACATTGATGCTCAACAGAATGTTTCAGATTTTGGATTTTAGAATTAGGGATACTCACTTCTACTAAGTGAGTCAGGTAAAAAGTGTCATATGTATCCTACCATGGAATACTACTCAGCCATAAAAAGGAGCAACATAATGTTTTTTGCAGCAACGTGGATGGAGCTGGAGGCCGTTATTCTAAACAAAGTAACTCAGGAATGAAATATCAAATATCATATGTTCTTGCTTAAAAGTGGGAGTTAATCTATGAGGATACAAAGGCACAAGAATACTATAATAGACTTTGGGGACTCTGGTGGGAGGGTTGGGAGAAGAGTAAGGGATAAAAGACCACATATTGGATACAATGTACGCTGCTTGGGTGATGGGGGCACTAAAAATCAGAAAATCCAGAAATCACCACTCAAGAACTTATCTGTATAACCAAAAACCACTGTACCCCCAAAACTGTTGTAATAAAAATTTTTGAAAAAAAAAAAAAAACCAAAAAATTTGTTTAGGTGATATGCGAAACGGAAGAGTGAAGAATCAGATCTCAGCCATTAGTCATGAAATAATCCTACCAAGGAGACTTTAATGTCTTCAAGAATCTGGTGAAGGGAAAATGGTGGTAAGTGGCTCAGCTAAAAACCTAGAAAAAGTTAATGTGATCATATAAAATATATATTTTTCTTTAAAGGAATAAAATGCTGACAATTCTTTGGTTAAAAAAAAGAAATGTCATATGTATTCTAAAATATGAGATTTTGAGTTTAATATACAGTATAAAAATCGCCATTTGGTAAGATGTGAAAATCTATAATTTCTTAAGTTTTTTTTTTGTTTTAAATATGCCACTTCTCATTAAGTTATAAAGTAAATTCTATGTTTATGGGATTACAATGTTTGACTTCATTTTATGTTTCACTTTTATAAAATCAAGTCAACATATATTTGAGCAAATATTGTGTATGTCTATTGAGCTAAATATGAAATATGCAATTTCATATTTAGCTTATCAATAGTTCTTAATTCTGAAATCCCTAGAAGCATTTTCTTGTCCTTAAGGTCCAAAAGGGGAGATGTTTAAAATGGTTGGCTTGAAAGAGGTCAAGGGGCTGTAATATTTTATCCTCAAAAGAAGTAATTATTCAAAGCAAAACTTCTTTCCCTTGTTTCAAGTCACAGTCCATGTAGAAAGTCCGTAGACTCATATATACCAATTATACAAAAATTATAACCACTGAGGTGCAATAAAAAGACATTTCCAAGTTTGTTCCGATATTCTCATTCAATGTGCTTCTCAAATTACAGATAAGACTCAGAGAAAGAGCATCTAGGGGTAGATGGTCATCTTTTCTAAGACATGCAGTTTTAGATGCTATAAATTTTAATTGTCTGAAGGCAAAGGGGTGTTTATATATAAAAAAGAAAAGAGAAACCTGAAAGAATAGTTCAAGCTCATAGACATTAGAAAAGGATATTAAATATTCCAGAGAAAATGATCAATAATGATGCAGTTAAAGACACTGAAGAAAGCCCTGCCTCTGAAGCCTGAGGGAAGAAATTGAAACCACATCTGAAACTCACAGCAAAAACAAAAAAAAAAAAGTTAGTTGGGAAAAGCACCTGGCCCCAACAACGCTATGGCTGAGCTCATAAAAGCAGCGGGCAATTATGTAGCTAGTACCCTGTAAAATTTGTCAGTGCACATGGAAAAACAGGGGAATAGCCAGAAGCCTGGTACAAATCAAACGGCATAAAGACTGCTTAATAAGGGAGAACCGAGAGCAAGAAGGGACACAGATCAGGCTGGGGAAAACGCTCTCATTTCCCATCAATTCAGCCACATGCTTCACATGCTTCAATAAACTATTTTAGGCACAACATGTCCCAGGAGGCAAAAGGAGAAGTAGGGGACATTTTCAGAAAGAAAGCCAATCTATTTAGTTAACCGCAGTCATGGAGGTGGAGCCGTGGCAGTGTCTTGCTTATGGTTACAGAATTGGAATTGAAGCCTTCCTTTGAGAGGACAATTTTGCAAGTAAGAAGAAATGGTTCTGGAACTAACTACACTATTTAGCCCACTCTTCCTTCTCTCACAATGGAGTCAGCACAGAAGCTGAGCGTTATTAGATGTGCAGTGTGGATTAGGGCTGACTTCATGTAGATGATAATGATCATCATGTAGATGATAATGATCATCACATGAAGAACCCCTCCCTGTAACATTAGAAACAACATGGTGGGGTAGGAGGCTGAGAAAGTGACCAAAAAAGGGAAACTTGCAACTAGAACTCTACAAGAAACAAATACATTTAACCGATTCAACATTTCCTAGTAATCTACCATATAAAAAACATAATAAGAATTAGGATCATAAAGTTGAATGACTCATTTGCTTTTGTTCCTTATCATAAAGGAAAGAGGATTTGGGAGCTTTAGTGTCTAACTTTGATTTGAAATGTCCTGAATGGAAATGGTTGTCTGGAACACTGGTGCTCTAAATGTGGTCTGTGGACCAGCAGCCTTGGAATCACTTAGAAGTATGCTAGAAAAGCAGAATCCTGGGCCGCACTGCCACTGAATCAGAATCTGGATTTTAACATTGAATTTTGAGTACTGGTCTGGAGTGCTTTGTTGAGGCAGGTAGTTTGAGTTTCATGAAGAGAATGCCTTAGTTGATGAGGGATATTTGCTTTACAGAGAGGGAGAAATTGCAGCACATTGGCCTGTGTAATGAGCATACAAAAGTGCCTGAGGAACATGTTGGCTTGTTTCTTCTACCTGGGTGGCCTTATTCTGACCCTGCCTGGCTGGCTCCAGTTGAGATTAGCACAGAGGTGGGCAGCTAATCCAGGCTGGCAACTCCTGATGAGGACCACTCAACAGTGTCAATGGTAATTAGCTGGGAATTTAAGTCCACAATACTGAGTGACAGTTAAGCAATTGTAGCTGTTAGTGGTGGAGCAATAGGATGAGGATCCCTGAATCCTGCTCCAGTCTCTGCAAGGCCAGGCTTTCTCTGGCTTCTTTGTCTCTGGGAGGCCTTGTTATCTCACGTTTCCGGGCTCCCTCTGAGGACTGGCTGCCTGATTCTGGTCACTGTTGTCCTCATCTCCACATGACTCCTCCTTGGCCTTCCTGCTTCTGCTTCTTCCCCCAGATAACAGAAAGAGCGATTCTTTTAAAACATGAGTCAGATCATGTCCCTTACCTGCCAAAACCTTCTGATGGCATTCTATCCTACACAGAATAAAAAGGGAAGAATAAAGATCTCTGACTTCATCTCATAGTCTCCCACTTGCTGACATGCCTTGCTGTTCTTAACTAAGTTCCTTTGCATTTGTTGTTTCCTCTGCCTGAAACTCTCTTCCCCCGGACATTCCCACTTCTTTCCTTTCTCATTCAGGTTTTTCCTCTGATACTGTCACCCTCCTCAGGCCTTCTCTCACCTACTAAAAATTGCAATTCCAACTTACCTCATAATCCCCATGTCCTTGATTCCCCTTCCTGCCTGACACCAGCACTTGTTTTTCTTCCCCATTTGAAAGTATGTTTAATTTTTTTTTTTTTTAGATTTTCTGCCTCCTATGCAAGAATGTAAACTTTAGGAGGGCAAGAGGTTTTGTCTGCTTTGTTAACAATTATTCCTTAGCACCTAGAGCAGAGCCTGGCATTCACAGAGTAGATGCAGGGTAAGTATTTATCCAGTAAATGAATGAATGCCTGCAATCAAACCAATGGAGGCAGAATAATTCAGTTAGTCTTAGTAATATTTTAAAGATATAAATGTGATGATGCACTCTTTGGTGACTTGCCATTGTACTTAGGGTAGAATAACCAATCCTCATCCCATGCCTAAAACATGAATAGCTCTGTGTTAATTCTTCTTAACACTGAGCTCTCCCACTACTTGGGGGTTCCTTTTATTCTGCCTCTTGATGTCTGTTTGCTTCACTTTCTCAGAGTGATCGTCCCTGATTACCTCCCATTTGATTTATGTTTTTGTATTCATACTTGTTCAATTTCTTCAGATTTCCTGTTCTATCATTTCACGTGAGTTATGAATATATATATATGTATGATTATTTGTTTAATGCTTGTTTTCCCTCTTAGATTTTATAGTCTAGGTCTTGTTCCTGCTCTGCTTACCACTCTCAGTACTGAAAACAGTGCCTGGAACAATTTATTAACTCCTTGGCTGAAATCAATAAATTTCTTCTTGCTGAGCATTTAAGCCATTTTTTGTAGGAGAAAATTGCCATCCCCTTGAAAACACGGATGGGTCTCTATCACCTGTGAAGACTACAGTTAAATTATTTTTCCAGAGATTGTTCATCAAAAAGCAAACTGACATCTTTTGCTTATGCTGTTACTTCTGGTTTTTAACAAAATGATTTGTTTTGTGATCCATGATGGGATGTGTTAGTATCCGAGCCTATATTTACTTCTTAGCCCCAGCAGAGGCATTGCTTTCACTCTTAGTGTAGCAGTGGAAATAGCTATGAATAGAGGACCTGGCTTTCAGTCCTGATTCATAGAAAAGATAATTCAGCTGCTTAAAAAAATCATTTCCCTTCATCATGATTCTTGCTGTATGATAATTTCAACTGCGTAATGAGGAACTATATCTCTGAAGAATCCCATTCTCTCCTTGGACATCTGTTATAAACTTATCTAAGTCCCCATTCATTGATTTTCTTTCTACCTCTTGACGCTGCAGAAAAAAAATCCAATTCTTATCTTCAGAGAGAGTTTGCATATTTCTCTGAGTCTTATCCTGAAAGCATGTCTTGTTTCTTCAGTCATCTTCCTGAGGGTTTTGGATCCCTTACTATTTCAGTAATTCTCTGAAGGTACATTGAATGACAACTAAGCCTCTTAAAGGTAGTATCCACTACTTTATATAATAGCCTGCCTGTTATTTCACCAATAGGGAGCAGTAGTCTCACCTATTATAATACACATTGTACATTTAATACAGCCTAAGATCACACTACCTTTCTCGGATGTTGCGTAATGTCAAGGCTTCTGTTAGCTCCAGTCCTAAAGTTTTCTCTTGCATATCCCATTATTCTGTAGTTACTGTAGTAGTTTTCAACCAGAGACATTTTTGTACCCCTTGCCCCACTGGGAACATTTGGCAATGTCTGGAGACATTTTTGGTTGTCAAATTAATATGATCAAGGGAGTAACACTGGCATCCAGTGGGTAGAGGCCAAGGATGCTTCTGAACATCCTACAATCCACTAGACTGCCCCCACAACAAAGAATTATCTGGTCCCAAATGTCAATGGTGCTGAAATTGAAAAACCCTGAGTTTATGTTTTAGTTTCAAACATGGAAATTTACCTTTACAGATTAAAATTCACTTTAGATTTGGCTTGTTTTTCATATGACAAGAGTCTACCTCTGTTCTAAGAACAGAGCCTGGTATATAGTAAGTACTACATAAATGCTAGCTGTATTATTACTATTAAGACCATAGAAAAAATGAAGAACAGATATTGAGGGGCAACATATGTGAAAATGATAACAGGTCTCAGTAAATTAGCAACAAATTAGATTTAGAATAGAACTGTCAACATAACTGTGATGTTTTGATATTTTTAATCATAGATGAACAGTAGCTAGTTTAGGACTTTAGTTATTAAATTTTAATGCAACTAAGCCTTAAGACACGTGAGTATATATGTATGTGTGTGTATCTGCGTATTTTAGTATTTTTTAAAATAAAGGGCCATATATTCTTATTTAACCAGACACATTCAATTGTACATGTTTAGGAAAATGTGCTTTCTAAATTCTGTAAACATTTTTTATAATTCAAGTTCAAGAGAAAATTTGGAGGTATGTACACTTTTGGGTCAACTATTTTAACTTTCCACTGCAAAAGAAGTCCAGTGATCCACCCATTCAAAAATCTTGCTTTTACTTTGCCAAAACAGTAGCTGATGAATTAGTACAGTGGTTTTAATATTGTGCTTGTAGCCCTTGGGGTCCATGAAAATAACTGGATGCTTGTGGATCATCTCTCTGTGGTTCCTTCCATGCCATCACAGGTAAAGAGATGAGACTGGTAAAAGATACTAGACCGTGCGCTACCTGGGTAGTTTGAAAGCTTCACAAGCTGGAGGGTAACATTCACAGTCATACCCAGCAGTTTCTATTTAGTTTTACACATTATCAGCAGTATGTTCTTAACTATTTCATACCGATCTTAAGCCCAGGCAAATGGGATTCACTCAAAAATCTCTATTCAAAACCTGGAGTGCTGAGACCTTCTGTGACTGGCTACAGGAAGAGGGAGCAAGGTCTGTGAACACTGATGTACATGTGTCCAAAACCACTGGAAGAAACTGGGGCATGGCAAGTGTAAGAGGGGTTTACCCTGAACTCTGCTCTTTGTAGGTGTCCGGTCACATTTGCTGAATGAATGAAAATATGTATTTTGTTATTGTCTTCTGGTCCTGCCAAACAAGAGTGAGTCCTATGTAAACACCATGAAGGCAAAGACAAAGACTTAATCATGTTTTATTCATCTCAGTATCACCAATACCTTGCATGGTGCCTGACGCATACATGGTGTTTAATAAATATTTCATAAATGACTGGCTCAACGAATAAATAAATAGTAGTGGAAATTTCCTAACAGGTGGTAATCATCTGAGGAAAATATTTAGGAATATGTAATACTGTGCTGTGGCTCCAAACCTGTAAAATGGGAGGAGTGTGAACATTGAAGAATTCCTGTGTGCCTTTGAGAAGTTTGAAATCTATTTAGGAAGTTAGCATAGATACACCAGGACACCTGGACAATGAGTTGCAACAAATTTCAAATTTGGGGGCAACCAGTGTATATGCTTAAAAGCATTAAGAAAATAGTTCTGTAAAAGGTGAATTACCTTGTATTCACTTGGAACAAGATTGAAACACAGCATATTCCTGAATTGTTATTAAGCAAATCCCAAAGTGTTTTCTTTTTGGAAATTATTTACTAAAGCCTACAAATACATAGAGTTAAAATTATTGCAGTGCAAGAAGTACATTGATGAATCAACCTATCAGTCAGCAAACTAAGAAATAAGAAAAGCAGAAAAAAGTGTGTTTTTTACCTTTCACTCTGTGTATTTCTGAAAATAAACAGCAAGACAAGTTGACTCTGGGTAATTCTCCCTCTTCACGAATGCAGAGAGCCCTTGTTTAGTGGGAGAGCTGGTCAGATTGTACTCCTGCCATTGGCATCTGTGATGCTGCTGGCCTCATGGTCCCTCTGACACTGGGGACTCCTGTGCTGTCCTTGCTGTATCCACCATGAGATGAGACATTCTGTTGGAGAATCCACCACATATGCATGTGTAACAGTCAAATTATGTTGCTGTCTTTGGAGGAAGTATTAGTGGTTGAGTTCTTGACAGTGTGGTGAGAGGTATGTGTACTTGCGGAGGTTTCTGGACTTTTTAGGAAAGAAATACTTCTTTTAGGTTCATATCAGGTATAAACTGAGAGTCAAAGGAAGGTTACTCTTAAGACATAATTTAACTAATGGTGAAATATGTGATTGGTTATTTCTATTCTGACTACTTAATTAGGTTGACATGAGGACAAAAATCTGTCAAGATATCTATGGCTTAAGAATATCTTTTATGGCCGGGCACCATGGCTCACGCCTGTAATTCTAGCACTTCAGAAGGCCTAGGTGGGTGGATCACCTGAGGTCAGGACTTTGTGACCAGTCTGTCCAACATGGCAAAACCCCATCTCTACTGAAAATACAAAAAATTAGCCCAGCGTGGTAGCGGGTACCTGTAATCCCAGACACTTGGGAGGCTGAGGCAGGAGAATTGCTTGAACCCTGGAGGCAGAGGGGTTGCAGTGAGCCAAGACTGTGTCACTGCACTCCAGCCTGGGCAACAAGAGTGAAACTCCATCTCAAAAAAAAAAAAAAAACAAAGAAGAATGTCTTTTATTTTCATTACAGTTTATAATGAACCTAATTATGGTCACAGCAAAAACTTATAAATTGTAGAAAAGTGTAAGGAGGAAAATAAAATCTCCAATTCTAACTCTCAGGGAACACTACTTCTTAGCCTATTTCCTTTCCAGGACATTTCATGAACATCTGCACACAGTAAGACGTGACACACTTTAAAAACATTTGGCTCTGATTTATGCATGTTGCTTTTATTGTACCCTGATTCCTTCACTTCACTTTATATCCTGATATTTTTATAAGTTATCTTTTTTATCCCAAAACGTAATTTTTATTAATGCATTATTTCATGCTTTGGGTGTGTATTTTAAATCTATTCTCCAATCATTAAATATTTCACAAGCTTCTGATTTATTATATATATATATAATAATGTGACTAACATCGTGGTTCATAAACATTGGTCCTTCTGATTTTCCTGTGATTGCTAAATTGCTTTCCAGATAAGTTGCTTTTAAAGTAATAGTCTGGAGAAGTGGCAATTTCAGAGTACTTTAATCACCGCTGAATATTATGTTCTCTAAAACTTTGATTTGTCGGTGGACCTAAAGTATCATCTTATTCTCATAATTTGCACTATTAGGGTCACTACGAGGTTGTGCTTCTTTGTTTTTGCTTATTATCCTCTTGATTTTCCTCTTCTGTGAGTTATTTGTCCTTTTCCTCTGTCTACTTATCTACTACGATAGCAATGTTTTTCCTATGGATGAAATTGGGTTCTTTTTGCATTAACTCTTTGTCATATTTTGGCAAATATTCCTGCCAGTTTTTTTCTTTGAATTTTGTTTATCGAGTTTTTGATATGCACATTTAAAATGAGTATGCAATCAAATCTATTATTCTTTTTCCTTCTGAACACTCATTATTTTTATGCCTGGAGAGTCTTTTCCCATCTAGAAGTAAGATAAATAGTAACCTATATTTTTGTTTAGAGGTTTATAATTTTATTTTTGATATTTACTTTTTTTCCCATTTATATGGCACAAGGCAAGATTCTAAACTGATTTTAAAATTAATTAGTTTTTCCAGTCAGTAATTAAATAATTATATTTTTTCTCCCTTGATTTTTTGTTCTTTAAATTTTAGATAATGCTAGATTCTAATTAGAGTTTATTACTGGGCTTTTTTTTGTTGTTGTTGTTTCCTAATTTGCATGCTTTTTCTAATTTCAGTACAATACTGTCTCATGAATGACGATTTATATTTGTTTTTTTTTTCCAGAAATAGTCCTTTTAGTCTTTTCGAAGGTTTTCTTACAAATACTCAGCTGTTTTTCCTTCAGAAAAAATTTCCGTAGTTTCAAAAATATCAAAATATAATTTTGGGTAGAATTATGTGAAACTTAAAAATTACTTTAAGAAACATTCACATTCTCTCAATATTTATTTTTTCTACCCAGTTATGGCTCTTCACTTCCAGCCTAACTTATATATCTTTGGCAAAATTTTGTAATGTCTTTTGTATAGATGCTAAACCTTTAAAATAGTGCTTTTTCCTATTTTTTTGTGTGTTCTTCATTAGTATTGTGAACAAAATAGCTATTCTGTTATATCTGCTGATTTTTATGCTAGTATCCAGTAAAATTATTGATGGTGAGAATTTGGGGGTAAATCCAGCCAAATAATATACCTTTAAAGTAAATATTTCAAAATCAAACTATCACCAGAAATAATACAGTTTCTTTTTGAATAAAATAAAGTTAATTAAATTTATTATTTTTAGCTGTTAGTGATCTGACTGCCCAATTTTGAATTTCTGTCAGATGCCAAGTTTGATGTTAGTCACGTAAAGGCACCCCTGATAGCTACATGCCACTCCTGAATAATAAAATTTTAAGTGAAGAACACTTAGCCAGTCTGTGCACAAGACAGTATCTGCTCTAGGATAAAAAGGTTTGGTAGGAAAGAATCAAGTGCACGAGATGGTAGAATCTTAGTTTACAAAGCATTTTCCAATGACATATTATGAAAACAGCTCTGGCAATATAGTGTGTATTGCCCTATATCGAACCAGAAATTTCCTCACTGTGTTATGGACTATGAAATTCAGGGAGTGCAACAAGCCATTCCAGTTTTCCCCAGGTCCAGCAGCTGACTGATGCACAGTGGTCTTCTATGTGTGCTAGGGCTGTTGGCCTTGGTCCTAAGGGTACTCAGGGAGGTTTGGTGGGAAGTCCTTGGGGCAAAGTTATGGCTTTGCATTGATATTAACCTACCTTTTATTACCAGCTTACTTAACAGTTTGATGAACTTGGTTTAACCTGGTGTGTTTAGGTGGGCTAACCAACCCCAACCTAAGCTGCAAATTGTAGTTACCTTGAGAGAGTTAAAAAAATACTGCTGTCTGAGTTCTCTCAGCGTTTTTGATTTAGTTCTGAGTTGAGATATAGACATTGGTATTTTTAAAAGCTCTCCATAAGCGTTCTCTGGAAACTCTGAACCTATTTTCTCAGCAAAATGAGTATAATACTGCATAATGGTACTGGTGAGAGTTCTATGAGAAATTGGAAGTCACCTACTACTGCTTCCAAAAACTTAGTAAACTAGATATTATTGCCACAAAAAGTAATGGTGGCTTATAATCTGGCCCAAAGAATATATTAATATAGGAGATATCTTTAACATATTTAAGACCCTAGTCACTACAGCTAAACATGAATGAGATACTGTTACTTTTGAAGGAGATGAAGCGTCAAATAGGAATCCTGAATGTACACCCTTACTCCTGCTTTCTGGAATTCTACTCTATGCCTCATTTTCCTGATTATCTTAAAGTGCAGTTGCATTTCAGGATCTCAAAATTTTAGTTGTTATTTATTTTATTACTAAAAGAGGGCAAGGAGAAAATATATTTTGTTTTCAAAACAGTTTATAGTTTTTGAAAAAGTACTAAGCTCTTTTGGGCATAAGCCATTTATTTAATTGCAGTTCCAGCTAATTTATGGTTTAAATAAAAGCTCAGACTCTTTAATTCTAAGAAACTTGTCACAGGTTGACCATGAGATTTTTTGACTAAGAGATTTAGCAAGTCTCTTTCGAAAACTCATCAACTTCATTAAATATCAGGTGAAGGCAACCTACTTAAATATTTTATACAGGCGTGAAGTCTGCGGCTACCTCTTTACTTCCTACAGTCTGTGTGACCTCCCATTATTTTGATCCGGCTGCCATTGTGCTTATTTTAAAATATCATTCTGCAATAATTCAAGTGCAATGACTTTCTATATATATATATATATATATATATATATATATATATGATAAAAGACATATTGCAGGCATGTTTTTCCATATGGTGCTGGCAATTTGGATTTTAGTAGTAGTTTTTATAACTTGCAGCTTACCACTAAAATGTCAGAACCCGTGAGAATAAAACACTCTCTATTTTGGGTTTTAGATTCATTTGCTCTGATCTCTCAACCAGAAAAACTCACCCTAAAGCCCTCTTTATTCTGAATGAATTTAAGACAGTTTACTACTACCTTTTCAGTCTATTAAAGCTAAGAGTGTTCCAGTATCTCTTCTCTTTGTTCACTTACTGACATTCACTGAACATGTGCCATGAGGGCCAGCCTGTCACCACAGTTAACAAACTGACCTTTACAGCAGTGGAAACCAATGTGAAAGAGAAACCACATTAAAAAACACACACACACATTTCTAGAAGTCCATGTGCTTAAGCTAAGCAAAATCTCTCTTAATTTTTAAACCAGTTTAAGAAATTTCAGTGAAAACAATGTAGATTAACTTGTTTTGAGAAAATTAATAAATCTATCTTGGTGCTGGCTTTTAAATTAGAGCCACATTTTATAATCATTGGGTGTTTATGAAATGCTTTAAAAACTCACTGGAGAAACTTAACTTATAAGCGTTTTCACATGGCAATACTTATTTCAAATACTTATTTCAAAGGTAGCAACATCTTTCTCTTACATGCCACTGGTTTAGCAAGGAGTTTGGTATCTTACTGTTATTTATGTCTTGTTTTGATAGACAACTCATTATTCCAGGTAGGTTGTTATAGAGGTATACTTCATATTGGAATTGATCAGGTTTAACTATTACTAGTCTGAGTAAAGATTACTGCTTGCCTAAATATTAACTTCCTATAGCAATTTGTTATACTTAATTCAGTAGAAGAGGATCTGTAACTCTCAATGATCCTTACAGCCTCACATTTACTTGCAAGAGTAAGTAATGACACTTAAAGGAATTCAGGGACCAAACAGTAAGATTCTTGGAAATCTTTCTTCATTGGTTTGGTTGGGCTCATGGTGCCACTTCAGATACAGTAGACTTGGGACTAGACTTAACCTGGGCACAGGACACTTGATCATGGCTTGTCTGAATCTGGGAAATCCAGTTTTGCTACGATGGTCATGACAGATCTCTAAGTGTGATCAGAACGGGTAATTTGAGTTGTCTGGTTCTAGGTGATTCTGTGAGACTCAGCGATATTTGAAGGACTCCTTCATTTTTACTGTAGGCACATAAAGCCTTCTGTCTTTAATTGTGGGTAATTTGCTCAAACTAGAATCATCTGTGATAACTTAAGTTTCATAGTGTGAATCTCATGATTAAGTCATAGCTGGGCTAGGAAATAAGACAATCTTTGAGGTGCCAGGATATGTTAAATTTTAATGAAAAGACAGCTATTAATGGATTAAAGGTGAATGATTTTCCAAGGAAAAAGATATTTTATCAGTTTTGTTCATGGCATGCACGTGATAAGTTCCCAACAATCTGCAATCTGTTTTTTAGAGTTCAGAGAAACACAAGTGTATTAGTCTGTTTTCTCATTGCTATAAAGAACTACCTGAGACTGTGTAATTTATGAAGGAAAGAGGTTTAATTGACTCAGAGTTACACAGGTTGTACAGGAAGCATGGCTGGGAGGTCTCAGGAACTTATAATTAAGGCAAAAGGTGAAGGAGAAGCAAGCAAGATTTACCATAGCAGAGCAGGAGAGAGAGAGAGAGAGAGAGAGAGTGAAGGGGGAAGTGCTACATACTTTAAACAACCAGATCTTCTGAGAACTCATTATCACAAGAACTGCAAGGGCAAAATCCAGCCCCATGATCAAATACCTCTTACAGGCTCCCTCCCTCAACATTGGGTGCTACAGTTCGACCTGAGATTTGGGTGGGGACACAGAACCAAATCATATCAGCAAGTTAACTGTGATTTATTCACAGTCTTAGTCATGTAACTGTGATCCAGTGAACTAAGGGTCTTGTTGATTTCCACTTCATGTAGGTAGAATAGGTACTGACACTGATGTCTCTGTATCTTTCTGATGGCATGAAGGTCTCTCTCTCCCTTTCTCTTCCTGATAATTACTGATCAAGTCAAGATACTTAGAATACATACTGTACTCGAATTATAGAGTCAGGTCTCATTTAATTATGGAATTGATTCTTCAGAGATATTTGTGTGCCAATCTCTTTAGAGGTCTTTTCTGACTCACACTACCTGGCAAAGGTAGAAGAGAGAAAAAAATCATGCTCTGTGTTTTCCTTCCAGTGTGAATCACCATCAGTGTGTTTTTCCAGTCAGAAGTAAGTAATTTCCACGGTTGTCCTTTTAATTTCCACATTATTTGTTCAAAGAAATCTCATTCCTGCCCACATAAAATTGTTTTATTAATAAGTTTCTAACTGTGGTGTTTTATACAGTAGTCACTGCTGAGGTGGGGCTATTGAGGAACTGAAAAGTGACTAGTTTGAATTAAAATGTTTCTAAATGTAAAAATATACTTTTAAGATTTAGTCTGAACGAAAACATGTAAAACTTCTCGATAACTTTTTATAAGGATTACATGCTAAAATAATAATGTCTTGTATTTATTGGGCTAAATAAAATGTATTATTAAAATTAAATTCATTTGTTTTTCATTTTTAATATGGATACTAGAAAATTTAAAATTGCATATGTGACTCACATTTGTGTCATAATTACATTGTTTTATATATATATATCTATTAAACAGTGCTGTTCTACATAAGTTTTAATTGAAATTTTTTTCTTAATGTACCAGAAAACTGTATATACTTCAAAGATATTTGTTAGCCAAATCAAACTGGCCTAGAATTTAAAAATTATGGTAATTATAATAAACATTAAAAAACAAATTTGACAAAATGGAAATTTTACAGCCAGGTTTGCAAAACAAGTTGTTAATAATGTAATTAGAGCAATATTATGGGACTTCCACCAAGATGGCCAAATAGGAACAGCTTCAGAGTGCAGTTCCCAGAGAGAGATGCAGAAGGTCAGTGATCTCCGTATTTCCAACCAAGGTACCAGATTCATTTCAATGGGACCGGTTGGACAGTTGGTGTAGCCCAAGGAGGGCGAACTGAGGGAAGGCAGGGCACTGCCCCACCCGGGAAGTGCAACTGACCTGAGGATCAGGGACTTTTTCCCCTCAGCACTTCAGTTCAGATACTGCACTTCTCCCATGGCTGTTGCAACCCATAGTCCAGGAGAATTCTGCCAGACTGAAAAGTGCCACGAGTTACCAACATAGATCTTAGCGACAGCTCCGACTGGCCCAGCGTCGTGAGTTGTCGGCACAAAACTGGGCGGAAGTTTTATATAGAACCGAGAGCGCCAGCAGGATGTATCTACCCACCCCCGAGAAAGAGGGAGAGCTGAAAGCAGGGAGACAGGTGATACAGCTTGGCAGGTCCCACCCCCACAACGACTAGCAAACTGAAGCCCTCTCACTTGAGACTTTTGCAGCCAGCATATCAGTTCGAGCTCAACCTGGGACAATCAAGCTCAGTGGTGGGAAGGGCATCTGCCATTGCGAAGGCCGGTCTAATCTCACTTGTGTAAACAAAAGCCAGAGGAAGCCTACACAGCAGCTGGGCTGAGTCCGAGGCAGCCCACCAGTGCCTCTGAAGGCAGACAAGGGACAGACTGCTTCCTCAAATGGCTACCTGGCCCCTGTATAAGCAAAAAAAAAAAAAAAAAAAACCCTCATTCAGCAGAATGGCTTGACTGTTAGAAGGAAAACTAAAAAATAAAAGAAATAGCTTCAACATCAACAGAAAGGATGTCCACTCAGAGACCCCATCCAAAATCACTAACTTCAAAGATCAAAGGTAGATAAATCCACAAAGATTTATCTTTGGATGGGAAGAAACCAGTGCAAAAAGGATGAAGTCATCAAAGACCAGAACGCCTCTCTTCCTCTAAGGGATCACAACTCCTCCCCAGCAAGGGAACAAAACAGGATGGAGAAAGAGTTTGACAAATTGACAGAAGCAGGCTTCAGAAGGTGGGTAATAACAAACTTCTCAGAGCTAAAGTAACATGTTCTAACTCAATGCAAAGAAACTAAAAACCTTGAAAAAAGGTTAGACGAAATGCTAACTAGAATAACCAGCTTAGAGAAGAACATAAACAACTTGATGGAGCTGAAAAACATAGTACGAGAACTTTGTGAAGCATACACAAGTTTCAATAGCTGAATCGATCAAGCAGAAGAAAGGATATCAGAGATTGAAGATCAACTCAACGAAATAAAATTAGAAGGCAAGATTAGAGAAAAAAGAGTGAAAAGAAATGAACAAAGCCTCGAAGAAATATGAGATTATGTGAAAAGAAATAATCTACACTTGATTGGTGTACCTGAATGTGAGAGGGAGAATGAATCCAAGTTGGAAAACACTCTTCAGGATATTATCCAGGAGAACTTTCCTAACATAGCAAGGCAGGCCAACATTCAAGTCCAGGAAATACAGAGAATTCCACAAAGATACTCCTCAAAAAGAGCAACCCCAACGCACATAATCGTCAGATTCACCAGGGTTGAAATGAAAGAAAAAATGCTAAGGGCAACCAGAGAGAAAGGTCGGGTCACCCGCAAAGGTAAGCCTATCAGACTTACAGCAGATTTCTTGGCAGAAACCCTATAAGCCAGAAGAGAGTGGGGGCCAATAGTCAACATATTTAAAGAAAAGAACTTTCAACCCAAAGTTTCGTATCCAACTAAGTGAAGCTTTGTAAGTGAAGGAGAAATAAAATCCTTTGCAATTGCTGAGAGATTTCATTGTCACCAGACCTGCCTTATAAGAGCTCCTGAAGGATGCACTAAACATGGAAAGGAACAACGAGTACCAGCCACTGCAAAAACATATCAAATGGCAAAGACTAATGATGCAATGAAGAAACTATGTCAACTAACAGGCAAAACAACCAGCCAGTAACAAAGTGGCAGGATCAAATTCACACATAACAATATTTACATTAAATGTAAACAGCCTAAATGCCCCAGTCAAAAGACAGAGACTGGCAAACTGGATAAAATTCAAAACCCATCGGTGTGCTGTATTCAGGAAACCCATCTCATGTGCAAAGACACACATAGACTCAAAGTGATGGAAGAAGATTTGTCAAGCAAATGGAGAGCAAAAAAAAGCAGGAGTTGCAAACCTAGTCTCTGATAAAACAGTCTTTAAACCAACAAACATCAAAAGAGACAAAGAAGAGCATTACATAATGGTAAAAAGATCAATGCAACAAGAACAGCTAACTATTCTAAATATATAGGCACCCAATGCAGGAGCACCCAGATACATAAAGCAAGTTCTTAATGACCTACAAAGAGACTTAGACTCCTGCACAATAATAGTGGGAAACTTTAACACTCCACTGTCAATATTAAACAGATCAATGAGACAGAAAATCAACAAGGATATCCAGGACTTAAATGCAGATCTGGACCAAGCAGACCTAATAGACATCTAAAGAACACTCCACCCAAATCCACAGAATAGACATGCTTCTCAGCACCACAGCACACTTACTCTAAAATTGTCCACATAATTGGAAGTAAATCACTCCTCAGCAAATGCAAAAGAACAGAAATAATAACAAACAGTCTCTCAGACCGCAGTGCAATCAAATTAGAACTCAGGATTAAGAAACTCACTCAAAACCACACAACTACAGGGAAACTGAACAACTGGGTCCAGAATGATGACTGGATAAACAATGAAATGAAGGCAGAAATAAAGATGCTTTTTGAAACCAATGAGAACAAAGACACAATGTACCAGAATCTCTGGGACACAGTTAAAGTAGTGTCTAAAGGGAAATTCATAGCAATAAATGCCCACATGAGAAGCAAGGAAAGATGTAAAATCAACACCCTATCATCAAAATTGAAAGCGCTAGAGGAGCAAGATTAAAAAAAAAAAAAAAACAAAACTCAAAACCTAGCAGAAGACAAGAAATAACTAAGATCAGAGCAGAACTGAAGGAGATGGAGATGCAAAAACCCTTCAAAAAAATTAATATATCTAGGAGCTGTTTTATTTTTTTAAAAAAGATCAACAAAATAGATAGAACACTAGCCAGGTTAATAAAAAAAGAAAAGAGAAAAGAATCAAATAGATGCAATAAAAAATGATAAAGGGGATTTCACCACTGATTCCACAAACTACCATCAGAGATTACTACAAACAATTTTATGTGCATAAACCAGTAAATCTGGAAGAAATGGATAAATTCCTGGACACTTGCACCCTGCCAAGGCTAAACCAGGAAGAAGTTGAAACCCTGACTAGACCAATAACAAGGTCTGAAGTTGAGGCAGGAATTAAAAGCCTACCAACCAAAAAAAGTCCAGGTCCAGATGTGTTCAAAGCTGAATTCTAACAGATATACAAAGAGGAGCTGGTACCATTCCTTCTGAAACTATTCCAAACAAAACAAAAAGAGGGAATCCTCCCTAACTAATGACACCAACATCATCCTTATACCAAAACCTGGCAGAGACACAACTAAAAAAGAAAACTTCAGCCAATATCATGACGAACATTGATGCAAAAATCTTCAATAAAATACTGCCAAACCGAATCCAACAGCACATCAAAAACCTTATCCATCACGATCAAGTCAGCTTCATCCCAGGGATGCAAGGCTGGTTCAACATATGAAAATCTGTGAACATAATCCATCAGATAAAACCACATGATTGTCTCAATAGTTGCAGAGAAGGCCAACAAAATTCAACAGCCCTTTTTGCTAAAAACCCTCAATAAACTAGGTATTAATGGAATATATCTCAAAATAATAAAAGCTATTTATGACAAACCCACAGCCAATATCATACTGAATGGGCAAAAACTGGAAGTATTCCCTTTGAAATCCAACGTGCAGAAATCAGAAGCATTCCTATACACCAATAACAGACAAACAGAGAACCAAATCATAAATGAACTCCCATTCACAATTGCTACAAAGAGAATAAAATACCTAGGAATACAACTAACAAAGGATGTAAAGGACCTCTTCAAGGAGAACTACAAACCACTGCTCAAGGGAATAAGAGAGGACACAAACAGATGGAAAAATATTCCATGCTCATGGTTAGAGAGAATCAATATCGTGAAAATGGCCATACTGCCCTAAGTAATTTATAGATTCAACAGTATCCCCATCAAGCTACATTGACCTTCACAGAACTGGAAAAAACCACCATAAACTTCCTATGGAACCAAAAGAGAGCACACATAGTCAAGACAGTCCTAAGCAGAAAGAACAAAGCTGGAGGCATCATGCTACCTGATTTCAAACTATACTACAAAACTACAGTAATCAAAACAGCATGGTGCTGGTACCAAAACAGATATATAGACCAATGGGACACAACGGAGGCCTCATAAGCAATGCCACACATCTACAACCATCTGATCTTGGACAAACCTGACAAAAACAAGCAATGGGGAAAGGATCCCCTGTTTAATAAATGGTGTTGGGAAAAGTGGCTAGCCATGGGCAGAAAGCTGAAACTGGACCCCTTCCTTACATTTTACACTAAAATTAACTCCAGATCGATTAAAGATTTAAACATAAGAACTAATACCATAAAAACCCTAGAATAAAACTTAGGCAAGGCATAGGGAATGACTTCATGACTAAAACACCAAAAGCAATGGCAACAAAAGCCAAAATAGACACATAGGATCTAATTAAACTTAAGAGCTTCTGCACAGAAAAAGAAACAATCATTAGAGTGAACTGGAATGGGAAAAAATGTTTGCAATCTACCCATGTGACCAAGGGCTAATATCCTGAATCTACAAAGAACTAAAGCAGATTTACAAGAAAAAAACAAACCCATTCAAAAAGATGGGTTTGATTGGGTTTGTTTGGGTGAAGGATATGAACAGACAATTTTCAGAAGAAGACATTTATGAGGCCAACAAACATATAAAAAATGCCATCATCACTGGTCATTAGAGAAATGCAAATCAAAATACATTGAGGTACCATCTCAAGCCAGTTAGAATGGCGATCATTAAAAAATCTGGAGACAACAGATGCTGGAGAGGATGTGGAGAAATAGGAACACTTTTACACTGTTGGTGGGCGTGTACATTAGTTCAACCATTGTGCAAGACAGTGTGGTGATTCCTCAAGCATCTAGAAACAGAAATTCCATTTGACCCAGCAATCCCATTACTGAGTATATACCCAAAGGATTATAAATTGTTCTACTATAAGGACACATGCACATGAATGTTCCTTGCAGAACTGTTTACAATAGCAAAGACTTGGAACCAACCCAAATGCCCATCAATGATAGACTGGATAGGGAAAATGTGGCACACATACACCATGGAATACTATGCAGCCATAAAAAATGATGAGTTCGTGTCCATTGTAAGGACATGGATGAATCTGGAAACCATCATCTTCAGCAAACGGACACAAGAACAGAAAACTGAACACCGCTTTCTCACTCGTAGGCTGGTGTTGAACAATGAGAACCCATGGGCACAGAGAGGGGAACATCACACACTGGGGTATGTTCGGGGGTCGAGGGCTAGGGGAGGGACAGCAGGGAGCAGAGAGGTTGGGGAAGGATAGCACTGGGATAAATGCCTGATATAGGTGATGGGGGGATTGAGACAGCAAACTATCATGGCATGTGTGTACCTATGCAACAGTCTTGCAAGATCTGCACATGTACCCCAGAACTTGAAGTACAATAAAAAAAGTAATGTAAATAGAGACAAAAATGTCTTATTTATTAATTCATATAGCTAATAGTTATTGAGTACATACTATATGCCAGCCATTAGGCATGTTGAGTATATACAGTGGTAAACAAGGTTCAGTTTCTGTATTCAGTGAGCTTGCTTTTGGCCAGTGTTATAAATACTTCTAAAGGAGTAGCTATGAGGTAGAGGAGCAGGTAATAGTAAAAATATGAAGCCCAGAGTGGTGGTGGAAGATGATTTAGAGTAGGTAGTCAGCAAAGTTGTAATACTATTTTATGAAACAGATTTTCTCATTTCTGTCTGTTTTAAATTAACCCAGTATTTTACATAAAAACATATGGGGTTAGGATATTCTCACTCAGCAATCCTTAGAAGTTTACAAATAATAAAGTATGTAAGGTTTATTTATCCTCTGACAAATTCTGTAGTTTGAAGCCTGGCAGATTGGCTCACAAGAATAAAAGCAGCTGGATAAATATTCCTTCTGAAGGTTTTATTTAAAACACTACCAAATTTTTATAATTAAAACACTACCAAATACAAAACTTACGTGGCACTTCTTCTTGACAGGCTGTTTGAGAATGTCATTGACTGTTCATGACAGGATGATGTGTTAGAGTGTAGGTTTTAGAATCAAACAGACAGAGTTTGAGTCTTCTGGGACTTTGGGAAAGTTAGTGAACTCTGAGTCTTAGTTTCTTTGTTTGTAAAACTAGAAAAATATACACACATTTATGAGGATGAAATTTATATGTGTATATATAAGTATATGTATATGTATATTACACTTAACACAGTGTTGGGATATAGTAAGAAGTAGATAAATCATTAACATTATTATAACTTGGAAAAATGGAATTATTTGAAATAAGGTGTTAAATATATGAAATAAGAGTAGTACATAAAATAGTAAAATATAACTTTGATCATGAAAGGGAATAAAGAAGTAGAAAAAAGAATATAAAGATGATTCTTGAGCTGAGAGTCTAGGAGTGAGGAGAGGAGATGGTTATTTTAATTAGGTTTCCCTAATTGAGTTGTATTTTTATTTTTGACATTATTAACTTTTTATGCTTTTATAGGTTTAATATCATTTCTACCATGTAGATCTGGAGTTTTCTTTGTAGGAGGTTTTGAATAATGAGTCGAATTACTATAATAGACACTGAACCATGAAAAATTTATATTTCTTCAATGTCTTTTTAAAAATTTATGGTTTATATTTATTCTTATTTCTAAGTTGTCAAATACATTGATAAAGTTATTCATCAACTTTATTTACTTTTTATTCTCATCTTAATGTCTGTAGTAATGTCTCCCTTTTCATTCATGATAGTTGGTAATTCATGTTCTCTCTTCTCTCTTTCCCTTTCTCTTTCTCTCATTATATTGATAAGTTGTGTCATTTTCATAGATTTTGGCTTTGTTGGTGTTTCTTCACTGTTCATGTTTTCTCTATCATCGATTTTTACTCTTTGTTATTTCCTTCTAATTTTTTATATTTCATTTTCTCTTCTTCTAATTTTCTGAGTATAAAACTTGGATTATTGATTTTACACTTTTCTTTTTATCTAAGATAAGTCTTTATGTATTTCCCTCTGATCAGTGTTTTGGGTATATTCCACTAATGGTAATATATTGTGTTTTTATTTTTATTTAGTTTAAAATGTTTTCTAATTTACCATTGTTAGTTCCTTATTGAGATGTGGATTATTTAGAAGAGTTGTTTTTTTTCTAATATTAGAATTTTTTTCATTTTCTTTTTGTTATTTCTAGCTTAATTTCATTGGGGTGATAAATGTTCTCTATTATTTCAGTTTTTAAATATTAATTGAGAATAGCTTTATGGTTTAATATGTAATATATTTTAGTGAATGTTCTATGTCCAGTTTAAAAATATGGGTTACTTCACTTGTTAGTTGAAGTGTACTACAAGTGTTGATTAGTTTAGTTGATAAATGGTGCTGTATAATATTCTATCTTCTTACTGATTAATTTGTGTATATTTTTCTATCAATTACGAACAGAGTTAAATTAAAATCTCTGTAACTGTAGACTTTTCTATTTCTTCACTTAGTTTGTCAATTATTGTATTACATATTTTTAAGTTATTTTACTAAGTGTACATATTTATGATTGTCTTCCTGATGAATTAACTTTTTTATTATGAAATATCTCACTTTAATAATAGTCTTTTCTTAAAATTGACTTTTTCTCATATTAATATAGCTACACTGGCTTTCTTATGATTAGTTTTGGCAGATTATCTTATTTTCCATTCTCCTTTAAGTTTTAATCTTTCTCAGTCCTTATATTTAAAATGTGTTTCTAATAATATACAATTTGAGACTTCTTTTTAAATCCAATCTTTATAAAAGGATTAATCTATTTACATTTACTGTAATTATTGCTATGGTTACATTTAAGTCTATCATCTTGGTATTTGTTGTCTATTTTTTCCATTTGTTCTTTAGATCAGCTGGTGACAACTTTACTCGGCTTTTGTCTGCAAGGCCCCTTTCCACTCTCTTTTTGTGCAAGATATTTTTGTTGGCTATATAATTCTGAGTTTAAAATTTTTTTGTGTTTAGCATGTTAAACATTTTTTTCCATTGCCTTTTGGCTTTTATTATTTTCATAAGAATCCAGCTATTAGCAGACAAGGTCAGGAGCTCAAGACCATCCTGGCCAACATAGTGAAACCCCATCTCTACTAGAAATACAAAAATTAGCCAGATGTGGTGGCATGCACCCATAGTCCCAAATTCTTGGGAGCTGAGGCAAAAGAATCACTTGAACCTGGGAGGCAGAGGTTGCAGTGAGCCAGGACTATGCCATTGCACTCCAGCCTAGGCAACAGAGCGAGACTCTATCTCAAAAAAGAAAAAAAGAATCCAGCCATTATTATTAATATTATTAATGTTGTTTTCTTAAATGTTATATATGCTTTTCTTCTGTATGCTTTTAAAACTTTCCCTTCATCTTTGATTCTTAGAATTTGAATTTGAGATGATTACTTATTTTTTTTAATTTTTAAATTCAATCTATTGGAATTTGCTGACATTTTTGGATCTATGGGTTGATAACCTTTCTTAGATTGGGGAAATCTTGGTTTTTATCTTGTCAAACATTGTTACATTCTTTCTCATTTTTCTTTTGTCAGATTCCACTTACAGATATTTGTAGATAGTGTTCTACAGTTGTCCAATATACTTTTCTCATTTAAAAAATGATTCTCTTGTTTTTTGTTCTTTGTGGCTCAATTTGGATAATTTTTGTTGACTTCCCTTCCGTTTCACAAATCCTTTCCTCGTGGTGCCTAGGCTAATGTTAAGGTTGGACTTAAGTCATCCATTGAATTTGTTTCATAGATTGTACTCTTTTATTCTAAATTTCTTTTTTTAGAGTTTCTATTTTCTCAGCTGAAATTATCCATTAAACAAATCACTTTGTCTATTTTTTTCTTCTCAACTACTTTATAGTCATAGTAATTATTTCAAAGCCTCTGCATACTAATTTGAACAGGTGGTCCATAAATATACTTTGATTACTTTTTATTGGTTATAGGTCATATTTTTTGCTTCTTTATATTTTTTAATTAAAAAAATTGACATATAATTGTACATAGTTATGGGGTACACAGTAAATTTTTGATATATACAATATGTAGTGACCAACCCAAGGTAGTTAGCATATTCATCACTTCAACATTTATCACTTTCTTTATATATATATACATTTCTATAGATAACACATGACATGACATATATATGTACAACATGGAAGGGACAGTTGAAGAAACTATACAATAGTGTTCAGTGACATTCAACGAATTTCCCTTCCACAAGAACTTTAGATTAAGGATGATAGTATGAGGAAATGGAGCAAGAAACACAAAAATTATATATAATTACATATGATAGTCAAGGAGTTTGGGGACCAGGAAGTCCAGGGATCCCGCTGTCTCCATTCCTTTCTCATAAAGTTTTTCTTATCCAATTTGAATGACAGCCTGAAAATTGAATGGCTGGGAGCTAAGTATATACACACCTCACTCCACCCTCCCCGACATGCACATCAGCAAGCTCATCGGTCATTCTCATCAGGCCAAATGTTTGGTATATTAGAACTGATGAGGTGAAAAGGCAAGAGAAAATTATAGAATGTTGCTTTCTTGAATAGCTAATTCTCACCTTGGCCCTCTTTGTCATAACTAACAAGTTGCATTGAGTAAGATTCAGGTCAAGCTGGTGAATAGCTAGTTCTCACCTTGGCCCTCTTTGTCATAGCTAACAAGTTGCATTCTGTAAGATTCAGGTCAAACTGGTGATAACTAGATTGAAGATGGTGATCACCTGCAAGATTTATCATTTCTATATGTTTGAAACGTTCAAAATCATCTTTTCTAGCAGTTTGAAATCATATAGTACCTTATTAACTGTAGTCGGTCTACGGTGCTATAGAACACTAGAACTTATTCCTCCTATCTAGCTGTTATTTTGTATCTTTTTAACCTATCCCTCTCACCCCTTCCCAGCATCTAGTAACCACTATCCTACTCTCTACTTCTATGAGATCAACTTTTTAGCTTTATCATATTTTTTGTTATGTACCAGATATTATATGCAAAACACAGTAGAAACTGAAATAGACACAAATTTTATCTGAGGGGAAAAAATGCTCTTTCATCCTTCAGGAAGCGAGGGTGTGGCACAGTTTCTTTCAATCTAATGAGGAAATGAGCTGTTGCAGAGCTGAGTTATCACTTTTGTCACTTCCAGTTTATCTCTAATCTTAAATATTTGCAGGGTGGAATTGGTTCCTCTCTCCAGCAAGGTGTTGAGTGTAAGCGCTCAAGACTATTCAACTCTCTCTGCTTTTTAGCTCTACACTGCTTAGTCAGAAAAAAATCCCATGGAAGGGTGATTTATAGATGACAGTGAGCATTAAGTTTGTAAGCTCCTTTATATTTCAGTGTACCTTGCCATCACATGCATGGACAGTAACATTTTTAGTAGATTCTCCTTGTCACAGCAAAAGTCTGAACTTTTACCAGGCTCACACCTCTTCTTGACTGTCTCCTAGACTATGTTAACACCCCTAGCAATGGGTTCTGCTTACCTTGGAAAGGCTCACTTCTCTCTGAAATTTAGTAAATATTATTTCTTAGATCATTTAATGATTTCTCATGGTTAAGGTGGGAATGATGATATTTTTGCAAAGTTGTACGTCATAACCAGAGAAGGAATAAATGTTTATTTGTCCCAGATACATGACAAGGTTGATGACATCCAAAGATCTTGGGTCACTTTACCATACATATCATATGCAATTTTAATTAAGGGCACACCATTTAGCTTGGAAATTTTTTTTAAAAGTCATCTTTGTAAGTATGATATTATTTCTTAGTACTAGCAACTTTTTTACAGAAAAGTTTTTTTTTTAAGAAAAGGTTTGCTGTTTTATAAAACAGTAGTAGAATTAGATCTGATTAATTTAAATATTATTTGCCACTAGTATTTCAGGAGGAATCTTCTTTTATAAACTTGGGGATATTCTATATGGCCAGGAGACTGTATACTAGATGTTTCCATAGATGTCCACACATGGTCTAAGATGTGAATGGCAGCCCTTGAGTTGTGCAGTGTACTGCTTCTATGTAAAATACAGAACATTTATAAAACTCCAGTGATAAGTCATACAGTGCCAGCCATAAGGAGAAACTAAAGTAATGCTTGTCACTTTCTTTTTAATTAACACAATTTTTTCTAATAGTCGTCTCATATTCCAATAAGATTCTATTTTAAAATTTATTGAAAATCACTGAATTGCTTCTATATTCACAACTAATTTTTTTCTTAATTTTTAATTTTGGTTTGGCCAATTCAGTATCATAGTTCATAAAGAGGCTGAAACTGTTGTGTTTGTGGGATTGTCTACGCAGAGGGATCATTGGATGTATATCCTCCAAAGACTGGAGACAACAGATAAAGTCTCTCCCATAGTTTATTCCCAAATACTAGCACATCTCTTGTTTGAAAATATGTTCAGGATACAAATGAATTTGGAATTTTATTATTTATTAGAATATCATTAGAGATACTTTAAAGAATGTAGCAAAAGAAGACGTTCTTTTCTGTTTTAAATTCTCACTATGGACAGCAATGCTATAAAAACAGACAAGGGCACTAATATTTATTGAGTATCTACTATCAACCAGGCATCGTATACACAATATCTTACTTGAGCTTCACTTAATCTGATGAGATTGGGTCTCATTAGCAATGCTTTTTCCATGTTATAGATTATAGAAAGATCAATAATGTGTTCTGAAACCACACAGCACACTATCAGAAGAATTTAAATTCCAATTTCAAAATCCAATGTCTCAACCTTAGTTCATATAAATGAAAAAAATCTAGGATATTGGAATTGAAGTGTATATTTTCTGAATTATAAAGCTCATAGCTTCAAGTAGATAATCTAGAAGATAACTTTTTTCTATAAATTAATTTCTCATCAGATTAGAACTGATATGTGCTTTGTGACATTAGGCATCAGGAAATTCTAGTTTGAGTGAATGAATGATTATTGCTTGCACTTTCAGTCATTTACACATGGATTATTTCCATATTTTCAGATAATTAGATTACATTATTAAGGGTTTTCAAAGCCCAATTCAGAATTGGAGCACCTTTTCCCAAAGCTTTCCTTGTTTAGAAGAAAAAAATATAAATTCAAGTATAACCTTTGAAGAAAAACTTCTTAAGAGCAATTGTACATAGTAGAAAGTCTTGTTGCAGCAGATACTTAGCTTTATTGAGTGATGCAATCTTACCAATGCACCCTCAGCTGGTAAACCATTTGACTATAGGAAATGTGCTTCTGCCATCCTATCTTTAGAACCCAAAATTATGCTATAGGTTTTTAATAGGATATCATTAAAAATTCTATTTGTCAATACATATTCATTGGCTCCTTAGATTTAAGGGAATGGAGATCATGTTATAAAATCAAAGGATGTGTTTTAAAATATGAATGATATAAACAGTTAACATTTCTTGGACACATGTTTTGTGCTAAGCTTTGGGCTCAGTTCTCTGCATACATATTTTGTGAAAACAACTGCCCTAGAGGCAGAAGTCTACTTATTTCACGGACAGGAAAATAAGACTTGCTCCAGTCTACCTGGGTAGTAAGTGTCATATCTGAAACTCAAAGCTGTGCCTTTCTGATTGTAAAACCCACACATTTAACTTGTAATACTTAACTGCATGGTTCTCAATCTTGCCTTGGTGCTCACTGACTGTCTATTTTGGGGCAAATTATTTAAACTTTGCGAATATCAGTTATCTCATTTGTAAAGTGGGAATAATAACAAGGTCTATCCACATGTTGCAGTGGTAGTGAAGGCCAAATTTAAAAGGCCATCTGTAGCAGAGTATTTTAACTGAATCATTTAGGTGAGTTTGTGGAGTCAGGGAACACTCTTCCTTAGAGGTCCCCTATACCCTGGACAGATTATTCTCCTCCTATGCTGTGTTAGGGAACTTAAACTGCTCATAAAGTCCAGTGGCATTTAAAAAAATACTGTCATGAGAACTAGGGGTTCTGTGACATTACTTAGAGCTTTGTCCATTACACTGTGATTCAAATATAGGCAGGTCTGTTGAATAGACTAGAAGATACTCTAGAGGGAAAAATAAGACCCTAAGAGAAAATCACCAGAATGAAGAAGTGATGTAGTTGGGTGGGCCAGACTGTAGGTATAGGAAGACATCCATGTTCAGTCGTAACACCTATATCCCCCTCTCTTTCCCACCCAATCATTCCTCCAGAATGCATGTATGGTCTGGGAGAAAAATGGCTATTCAATAAAGAAGATAACAAAATCACTCATGATCTAAAGAATTCTGCTGAGAGCTCTCTCTAGGAAACAGCTGCTCACAAAATGGAAATAATTTTTTTTTTTTTGAGACAGAGTTTCGCTCTTGTTGCCTAGGTTAGAGTGCAATGGTGCAATCTTGGCTCACCACAACCTCTGCCTCCCAGGTTCAAGTGATTCTCCTGCCTCAGCCTCCCGAGTAGCTGGGATTACAGGCATGCACCCACTCCCAGCTAATTTTGTATTTTTAGTAGAGACAGGGTTTCTCCATGTTGGTTTGGCTGGTCTTGAACTCCCAACCTCAGGTGATCTACCTGTCTCAGTCTCCCAAAGTGCTGGGATTCAGGTGTGAGCCCCCACGCCCAGCCATTGGAAATCTTTTCTTGGTCAGTGAGGAGTGGAGCAGCAGGGCTTGGTGGTGTGAGCCTCCTACAGTGGAATGAATGCAGGCCTACATGTAGTGTAGAACAATACAGTCTACTGAGCAGAAAACTAGAAACTTTAGGCAGTGACTCTGATAACACATGAGGCAATGTCCCTCCTCTCCCCATCTTGCCGGGGGACTCTACTAGAGGAAGGGTCCTCCCCTAGAAATCTAATCTGATGTGGCTCAGGGACCCCTGGAAGATTCTAAGACTGACAGACTGACCAAAGAGAAAGATTTCAAGAAAAATGTTAACTTCTGAGTGAGGGGTTTTGAATTGCTAAAATTTAGGGAGCATAATGATAACTGTAATCCATTTTCACTAAGTTTTAGAAAGAGTTTATACCATACCAGTTTTATATATGAGGGCATTTTGTAAACAATAACGTACTATAAAAAGGCTAAACTTAGAACACATTCTTTCAACAAATAATGTTTTATCTATTTGTAAGGAACGATGCCAGACACAAAGGCACAGTCTGGTATGGGAGAGATCTGTCTACAGATGTCAGCAAGTATTGAGACAGGTGCTGAAATAGCAATACATATCAGTATACTGGGCAAGAGGGGTGGGTAGAAGTCAAGGTAATCCTTGGGATATGAGGAGAAGCTTCTTGGAGGAGACAGGTTCTAGATAAGCAGGAGTTAGCTAGGTGACCTATACCAAGAGCATTTCAAAAAAAAGGAATAACATGTGCCAACGTAAAGATGGCTAAAAATGCATGGTACCATCAGGGATAAGGGAGGAGCTTGGTATAGCCACTACCTTTCAGTGAACCTGACACTGAGGAACATGGCCTGAGATAAAGGTAGAGAGAAAAACAGCAGCCAGAATGCGGAAGTTTTGGCGTGCCCTAACAATATTTCTAACATAATCGGGTAGGTGAGATGCCCTGGAGGATTCCCACCAGGGTGTTCCATGATAAGATTATGTTTCTAAGATTACTTGCAGGGGAGTGTGGAGGGCTCCGGAGCCCAGCCACACACCCAACAAGCCAGTATGTCGTGGCCTCCACGCTTAGAGGAAGAGGAGCTGCTTTGGAGGAGCAGCTGTGCCCAAGGAGGAGCGCAGATGAAGCAAAATGATAAATCTCCACTTAGGAACACCTAGAAGCATATTCTTTTAAACCTGCAGTAACTGGCAAAGTCATTCACAAACCAGTAAAACTGTAATACATCTTAAAAAAAATAAGATGTAAAAGAAAAGTATAAAATTGAGGAATAAAAATCTGAATTAACGGAGAAAGATACTTTGTTCCTAGGTAGGAAGACACAATATTTAAATATTTCAGTACTCACCAGAATAATCTATAAATTCAATGCTGTCCAAATAAAAACGCAAGATTTCTTAGAGGAATACAGTAAGGAAATTTTACAATTTATCTAAAGAAATAAAAATAAGCAAAATTATCTGAGAAAACATGAAATAGGAGATTTCAAGCCTTGCTTTACAGATGTAGTAAGTCAAATATTTTGGCACTCATATAAAAATAAAACAACAAACCAATAGAACAATGTAGAGATGCTAGCAATAAACCCTTGTATAAATAGAGCTTAGAATATGATACACTTACTGTGGAGTAGATAGATTCTTTAATAAATAGTTTTGTGACTATTCAGTAAAAATAACAAAGTAATATATCTGCCACATAGAACTAAGTAAATGAATTCCAATTGAGCTAAAGACTTAACCAAAATGTGCCCCCATGTATGTATGTTTGCATGTCTGTGTGCCTATAGAGAGAATTAGATGAAAATATAAAGGTTTATGCATCTTACCTTAAGCTACAGAAAGTTTTCCTTCAACAAGAAGCAGAGCCCTAAAGCAAAAGTTTGGTGTAGTTGCCTACATCAAAATTAACAATCTTAAATTTCACACAGGATCAACATAATTAAAAGTTAATAGTCTGTCACTGGACAGAGTGGTAGAAAATGGACAAGCTGGAAGAAAAATATTATAATATTTAAAATATTCAAAGGATACATGTTTATTACATATTTATAGCAAACCAATAGGAAAAATAATATCTCAAAAGAAAAGTGAGCAAAGGATGTAAACTGGCTTTTCACAGGAAAGAAAATATTAATGTCCAATTAACATTTCAAATTACCATGCTAGTAATCAAGAAAATGTAAGTCAAGATAATACAATGCCATGTTTTACCTATTGGGCTAGCAAGAATGTACCACATATGAAATGTTTCTGAAGGTTCAGTAAAACAGTTAATCTCATTCATTGATTCTAGAATTGTAAATTATACAGCATTTTAGAAGGCAACCCAACAATAACAAAGAATTTTTTTTAAAAAAATGTACATGACCTATACCTAACGTTTTCACTTCTAGATATTTTTGAGAAACAATTGCACACATGCAGAGGGAAGTATATAAAAAGATATTCATGATACAGTTGTTTGCAGTATTAATACGTTAGAAACAACCTATAGGACCATATTTAGAAGAATGGCTAAATCAGCTGTGATGTATTTATTTATTTTGTGTGTGTGTGTGTGTGTGTGTATATATATATATATATACACACACACATATATATATATATATGTATATAATTGCATTTTAGGTTCTGGGGTACATATAAAGAACATACAGGATTGTTGCATAGGTACATACATGGCAATGTGGTTTGCTGCCTCCATCCCCATCACCTATATCTGGCATTCTCCCCATGTTATCCCTCCTCAACTCCCTACCGGCCACTGTCCTTCCCCTAGTCCCCCCTAACAGACCTCAGTGTGTGATGCTCCCCTCCCTGTGTCCATGTGTTCTCATTGTTCAACACTCACCTATGAGTGAGAGCATGTGGTGTTTGATTTTCTGTTCTTGTGTCAGTTTGCTGAGAATGATGGTTTCCAGGTTCATCCATGTCCCTACAAAGGACACAAAGTCATTGTTTTTTATAGCTGCATAGTATTCCATGGTGTATATGTGACACATTTTCCCTGTCCAGTCTATCATCGATGGGCATTTGGGTTGGTTTCAAGTCTTTGCTATTGTAAACAGTGCTGCAATGAACATATGTGTGCATGTGTCCTTATAATAGAATGATTTATAATCCTTTCGATATATACCCAGTAATGGGATTGCTGGGTCAAATGGCATTTCTATTTCTAGATCCTTGAGGAATCACCACACTGTCTTCCACAATGGTTAAACTAATTTACTCCCACCAACAGTGTAAAAGTGTTCCTATTTCTCCACATCCTCTCCAGCATCTGTTGTCTCCAGATTTTTAAAAATACATCATATATATATTTGAAAACTCATAGAAAAGGATATTAGGATGCTAACACACAGTAATAATAATAGTTTTCTTTGAGGCAGAAAATATAAATGTGTGGAGTTCAGAAAAACTGTTTTGTTTGCATTGTTGAATGGATATAAAATACTGATTTGTGATAAGGAAACAGAAGGCAGTCCCACCTGATAGTTGCAGGTTTTTTTCCTCTGAGACAACATGAAACTTATAATCTGTTGACTGCAAATAAATGTCATTAGTATAGTGATAAAAGCTTAGAATGGCTTCTGTGGGACCTAACACTCCATCTTAGGCCAAAAATCTTAAGTTTGTAGGGCACCAAATTGCAAGGTTTTCTAATTGTACCCAGTGACTGCCAGCAGGAAGGAGTGACCTGGGAAAAATGATAGAGGGCTTAACAGAAGATGTGGGGAATTGTAGAGTAGATGGAGGAGAGTGTTTTGAGGATGTAGGTAAGAGAATGGGAATGATTTAAATTATGGGGTGAGAATGATGAATTTGAAGAAAAAGAATCAAGTAACTGGGGGTGCACTGAGGAGGGGTATCCTTCCCTAAATTGCCTGTTCAAATAAGTTGCCCATTTTCTCCTAGTGGTTTGACCTTTTCCTGTTGATTTTTGGGGTATTGATTCGTTGTTTTTGTCTTGTGAATATTCCTGTACTATAAATTAAGGAGTGAGAAGGTGGAGGGATGAAAGTTGTGATTAGAGAACCTGAAATTCTGGCTGAAATCCCAGTTTGTGGGAATGGGTTGCTGAAGTGGAATGAAAATGAAATTCACTGACTTCAAGAAAAGCAAAAAATGTTACCAAAGAGTTGGACGGGCTGTACCTATGAATTCTGAGGTCATTCATAATGAAACTTGGACTTTGCTGGAGTAGAAGTGTTAAGATGAATGCCAAAGTCTTACATTAATTGGGAGTGGAGATGGGAAAGAGACTTTGCTGGATTCTTTGTATCCAGATGAAATGCATCTCAGGGGAAGAGGGATTGCTATCTTGGTGGAAGCATCATGGCCTGGAGCAGAAGACAGGCCTAGGAGAATATGTAAACAGCTGGCCTGCAGCCTCAAAGGCTTGGGATATGATGGGAAAAGGAGCCACTTCCATTTGAAGGGTCTGATGTAGAAATGGTGTCTGTAAGGCAAAGAAAAGTTTGAGTTACTCTTTTGTAAAGTCTCTATGTACTTATGAGAGGGCAGATGAGACTCATATAGGTGAGATTAGGGCTGGAGAAGAGTTAAGTGCAGCAGGTGGCCTTCACATTTCCTTGATACATGATGAGTTGCACAAAAACCTGTTGAAACTCCATTTCAGGCCTTTATCTCTTATAAACTTATTAATAGATAATTTGGCTTTAGTGAACCAGAATTATCTGTTCTACATTTATATGTTGCCTCCTCTTTCCAATTGCAGGTTGGATGAGGTTTCAACCAAGTAAAGGAGAAAAAATAGCACCTGTCAGCATATTTGCATAATAATAAATTTTAAACCAGAGAGCAGATTGAAAGAGCGTTATTTGGAATTCTACCTTACAAAATTTTAGGTCCCCTCCAACTGAGTGTTTTATTAAACATATTTTCTGTGGGGCTCTATTTTGAATCTTGGCCCTTCTTTTAGTAGTCGTTCATTTAGCAAAGTCCATAGGTCACACAGCAAGTGTTAGGAAAAAACGGTCCTAACAGTTAGCAGTCAGAGAGAATAGCATATTATCCTGCTTTAAGACATGATCAAACACACTGATTCTATTCTAGAGTTTTGCTTATTGTAATTGACACTGGCAAACTTTCTTAGGAAGTAAAATTAGGACAAACATGAAAATGGGCCAGGTTTCTTTACAGTTATATTTTCACTTATTCCAAATATCATCAATAATTTCAGAAAATTAATATTTCCCTATACCAATATAATTTTGGCTTCTATTAATAATAAATATGATTTCATTAAGATTAGAGACTAGAATATTTCCTAAGAGTAAATAATACCAATATCATAAAAAATAACAGGAAAATGGAATTTCTAAAGAAAAGCGATTCATGTATTTATAGGCAATATTTTAGTCCATCTCCAACTCAATTTAAGACACTAACCTCAGTATTTTCTTCAAAGAAACATTTTTGTGCCTTTTAGTGGTAGCACCATCCTCTCCTTGCTCAGGCTTACTGTATTACCACTACATTTGACATCTGCTATGATTTAACGGCATGTATCCCCCCAAGATTCATACATTGAAACTTAAACTCCAAAGTGATGGTGGTAAGAAGTGGGCCCTCTAGGAGACAATGAGGCCATGAGGGTTGAGTCCTCAGAGATGGGATTGGTGCTCTTATAAGGAGTGTGAGGGAGAGAGTTTGTCCCTTTTTGCCCTTCTGCCTTCTGCCATGTGAGAACACAGTTGTCCCTTACTCCATGTAAAGATGCAGCAAGAGACATCATCTTAAAGGAGAGCAAGCTCTCACCAGACACTGAGTCTGCTGGGACCTTGATCTGGGACTTTCCAGCCTCCAGAACTATAAGCAATAAACTTTGTCATTTATAAATTACCCTGTCTAAGGTATTTTGTTACAGCAGCAGGAATCCACTAAGACAGAACCTTCTCTCTACTTGCTACTCATGTCTAAACTGTCAAATCCTGTATATTCAAACAAGCATTAGATCTTTTATATATTTTTATATTTTTCTCACAATTTTCATTTGCATATCCTGAATTCAAGCCTTCCTTTTCTCTGGCTAAAACCATAGCAATAGTCCCCTTAATGATATCATTGCTTTACATTTTTTCCTTATTTATTTTATGCATCATTTTCTACAGATTCAAATTTAAACAATTTACTATTTACTCATTCAACAAATATTCACTGAGGCTTACTAGGTGACAGACACTGTTCCAGGTTCCTGGATTACAGTTATGAATTTTCAGCAAGGTCCTGTGGAGTTTACATTCTAATAGGGAAGGGGACATCAGGTCTTAAATGAGTAGGCAAATACATGGAAAGTAACTTATATGGTTTGTCTGTGTCCCCACTCAAATCTCATCTTGAATCGTAGTTCCCATAATTCTCACATGTCATGGAAAAGACCTGGTGGGAGGTAATTGAATCATGGGGACAGGTTTTTCTTGTGCTGTTCTTGTGATAGCGAATAAGTCTTATGAGAGCTGATGGTTTTGTAAAGGTCAGTTCTCCTACACATGCCCTCTTGCTTGTTGCCACGTAAGATGTACCTTTGTTCCTCCTTCACCTTCCACCATAATTGAGAGCCCTCCCCAGCTATATGGAACTGTGAGTTTATTAAACCTCCTTTTCTTTATAAGTTACCCAGTCTTGAGTATGTCTTTATTAGCAATGTAAGAACAGACTAATATGGTAGCTTTTGAAAAGCAATAAGGGCCTGGAAGAAAATGAAACAGTGATGTGAAGAAGCATGACTAGGTGGGTTGAGAGAACGGTTTACTGTGAAACTCAAGATAAAGAGCCCTCCAATTGCAAAGACCCTTTCCCCAGCCTTACTAGAATGCCAGAAATGTGTTTGCATGGTCATATGTACTAAAGTAAGATATTTTACCCCAGCTGGTTAACATTGATGTCTCATTCCACTCTGACTTTTTAAAGAGGTCCCTAAAAGTCTTTAAATTTTGGAGTCAATCCTAGGTAGGGTTCTAATTAGATTTGTTGAACAAAAAGAGCCTTACTGATGGGGAATATAGTGACAAGATAGCCATTTGAAGAGACTGGGCCAGAGTTTTCTAGGTAGAGGAAATAGCAAAGCAAGAGTCCTGAGCAGAACTTAGCATGAAGTTGATTTTCTGAGGCTGAGTGAGGAGAATGATGAAAAATGAGCTAGGGAGGTAACCAATGGTCAGGCCTGCAGGGCTCTGCAGACATCATAAGAAAGCTGGACTTCATTCCAACTGCAATGTGAAGCTGATCAAAGGCTTTAATGAGTGTTACACAATATAATTTAACTTAAAAATATTGTTCTGGCTTCTCTGTGGAAGGAGATTGTTGGGGGAGGAATGGCAGCAGGGAAAGCAGTTAGCATGCCAAGGCAGTATCAGCAAGAGATTAGGTCTCTGTGGGCTAGGTCAGTGAATTAGACACAGATATTCTTGGTTTGTTTTCAGGGAAAAATGGGCAGGAATTCTCAATGAATTTGAAATAGAGGTAAGGGACAGAGAGGATTCAAAGAAAATTCTTGTTTTTTTCTTTTGACCAGAGAATTAGTTAATGGTATCATTTATTACGAAGAAAATTGGAAGAACAGATATTTAGGGGTATGTGGAATAAAAAAATCTTTTTTTTTTTAACTATGTTGAAGGTATTATTACTATTGGCTATTCAAGACAATATCAAGGAGGCAGCTGAATAGTGACTTTTTAAAATAGAAGTTTTTAGTATAATTTTAGTTTTATGGCAAAATTAAGTGGGAGGTACTGAGATTGTCCATATACCTCCAGTTCCAAACATGCTGAGCCTCCCCTATAACCAAAACCCCATGCCAGAGTAGTACATTTATTACAGTCAATGAACCTGGATATTGAATTTGGAGATCAATGAAGAGGCTGACCAAGAATATAATGTGTCACTTAGTACCGTGAGATTGTAGTCACTTAGTACCTAGAGAGAGTGCATTAGGACTAGAAATCATTCAAATCTCTCCACAATCTGCACTATTTCTCTTTATGCCATTATCTTTAAAATGAACTCTTTTAAAGTTCTCAATATTTTGTTATCTAAATGAAAACATTGTTACATTTGGTTTCTTTTCGTCTCTACACATCCAAATTCTGTGTATCCTTCAAGGTCTAGCTCAAACATCTCCTTCTCCATAAGTTTATCTTGAACTTCTGTCCCAAAGCAAGTACTCCTTCCTATGAATGCACATAGGACTTTATCTGCACCCTCACTGTAAGCCTTACGATGACTTACAGTGCTTTCCCTTATCTCTTAATAATCTTTATTTCTGGAATACAGGGTCTACGCCTTTTTCATGGTTCAAAAGATCTAGTCTGGCTTGCACATAATAGAAAGGGAAAAAAATCCTATTGAAATGCTATTAGTCAGCAAAATTAAGGGAAAGCCCTTATCTAGCTTGAGATTTCAAGATGCTTTTGTATAGTATCAATACAGAGTTCTACCTAGAATCCTAAAATTACTTTATGTTGATGGTGATTGTTTATTAAACACTCACTCTATATCAGGAACAAGATTTCCAGTCTTAAAAATGTTTTTGTGGAGAAGATAGACAGACAGACAGACAGATAGATAGGTAGGTAGATAGATAGATAGATTCATATATACATATATTAATATTTTCTCCAGTTTGTTGCTTTCAAAAAGCAGGTTTTAATTTTGATATAAGTCTAGTTTATCATTTCCCTTTCATATTCTGTGCTTTTTGCATTCTAAGTAATATTTGCCTTTCCTAAGCTCACAAGATTTTCTCCTAAGTTTTCTTGTATAGAATTTACTGTTTTATCTTTTATGTTTGGTATATAGTCAATTATGAGTGAATTTATGTCTAAGGTGTAAAAAACAGTTGGTTTAAATTTTTTCCATATTAATATCTTACATTAAAATATATACATTTAATAGGAGTATAAACTACTCTTTAATTAGTTTAAATATTTAGCAATAGGTATTTACATGTTGAGTTCCGAAAGTTTTTTAAAAAATCACATTTATTGAGGTATAATTTATGGGTGCAGTTTGAGATCTTTGATCTACTTTCTGTTACTATAGAAAATATCTTTTTTTTTTTTTTTGAGACGGAGTCCTACTCTGTCACCCATTTGGAGTGCAATGGCTGCAATCTCGGCTCACTGAAACCTCTAACTCCTGGGTTCAAGCGATTCTTTTGCCTCAGCCTCTGGAATAGCTGGTATTACAGGTGACCGCCACCACGCCCAGCTAAGTTTTTTTTTTTTTTTGTATTTTTAGTAGACAAGGGATTTTGCCATGTTGACCAGGCAGGTCTTGAACTCCTGACTTCAGGTGATCTGCCTGCCTCAGCCTCCCAAAGTTCTGGGATTACAGGCATGAGGCACTGTGCCTGATCAGAAAATATTTATCTTTTTTGAAGAATTTCATATAGATGGAATCATGCAGTATGTACTGTTTAGTTTCTTGCTTCTTTTGATCAGCATAATATTTTGGGAATTTATCCTTGTTGTTACGTATATTAGTAAACTTTTCCTTTACATAGTAGAGATATATCACATATCCATGTGCTTATTGAATATTTAGGTTGTTGATAGTTGGTTGATAGTGTCAGTTAAGTCTAACAAAACCATACTAATTTTCTGTCTACTTTTTTCTTTCAATTACTGAGAAAAAAATGGTGAAATATCTGTGTCTGTGCCAGTTCTATCAGCTTTTACTACAGCAATTTTGAAGCTTCATTATTAGGTGCATGTGTATTCTGAATTGCTTTGTTTTCTTGAGGAATTAGCCTTGTAGCTTTAGTAAGTGTTCTTCTTTGTTCTTAGTAACTTTCCTTGTTCTGAGGTTCACTTTGCCAGTTGTTAATATGGACACTCCTAGATTTCCAAGGACTGGTGTTTGCTGCATGGTATGTATTTTTCCATCTTTTAATTTTTAATGAAATTGTGTTGTTACATTTAAAATGAGTTTCTTAAAGACAGTATCTGTCAGGTTTTGCTCTTTTTTTTTTTAAGTTGATATTGTCTTTCTTTTAATTGTGGTTTAAACCATTTAAAGTTACTATTAAATCAAAAAACAAACAATTAAAAACACACCAAGGTATATCATGATTAAATCTCTTAAAACCACTCATGAAGAGAAACTTTTAAAGTAGCCATAAGGAGGAAAAGGCCTATGATGTACAGATATAAGCAATACAGTAGATTCCTATTAGAAACTATAAAATTTAGAAGATAATGAGACAACACCATTAAAATGCTGAAAGAAAAAAAAAACCTAGAAATCTTTCAAATATGAAGATAAAATAAAAGTTTGTTTTTCAGACAAAAGAGAGAATTTATCACTAGAACTGCATTGCAAAAGATATGAAAGTTTTTTAGACAGAAGGAAAATAATAGTGTATCCAGAGAAAGGTGGATCTACATAAAGGAAGAGTGACAGAAATTGTAATTAAGTGGATAAATACAAAATAATTCTTTTCTAACTTTTATTTAAATCATAATTAAGTGCTTTAAAAATAAAGTTGATTTATCATGGGGCTTACAACCTATGTAGAAGAAATATATATATGATATCTATAGCACAAAAGATGGTAGAGATAAAATTGAAGTATAATGTTATAGTATTTTTACATCACATATGGAATGGTACAATGTTATTTGAAAAATGATTACAATAAGATAAAGTCACACATATTGTAAATCCTGGCAAAAACTGAGGGTTAAAGAAATAAAGCAAAGAGTAATAGCTAATAAGCCAACAGTGAGAATACAATGAAATTTTAAAATATACTCAAAAGAAGAAGACATAGAGGGAAAAAAGAATAAATAATACATAACCATATAACCCACAAACTTCAGCCACTTTCACTGTAGCCTTTTAACCTATGCTACAGTCTGGAAAATATTTCTAGGTAAAATGCTGGAGTAGTCATATAATTCACCTCACTTGTTTTTATCCTCTCAGAGATTACAGTCCTGTGCTGCCTGTTGTCCGGTGTGAGGTGTTTCATATATTTTGTTTAGTTTTTAAATTGTTTATGCTGGAAAGATATATCCAGACCTTATTTCTCCATTATGGATGGAAGTAGGTTTTTGATACCCAAACAATGTTTTTGAACTAAGGTTTTTAATGCCATAACTTCTCTAAACTGGAGGTTCTTAATAGGCCATTTATTTAGTATGTGCCAGGCACTGTAACTAACATGTAATGTTCTTTGGTCTTCTCATGAATCTTATCATGTAGGTGCTATTCTTGTCCCTATTTTATAGATGAAAAAAATGGGAGAAGTTAAGTACTCTGCCCAAGGTCCCACAGCTAGTAAATGGCATAGGTGGATCTCATACCTTCACTAGTTTGTACTCATAACCACTACTGTCTATGTTGGGTTTTACTGCTTTGGGCATGTCTTAGAAGTGGAAGAAGTGATGTTTATAAATTATTTATAATAAAGAAACGGACTATATTCAACGTTATCTCTCTCTTGCTTTCTATTATGATATATTTTTCTGAGGGGCATATAAAGAGTGATGTTATATCTAGGAGTCAATGAGGGTTACACTGAAATATTTCCTATCCATAAACCTCATCTTTCATTATTGACCTCTGGAAAATTGTTGTGAACAACTGCTATAAACTAGAAGTAGTATGAATGCTTAATAAGAGATATATAGCTTAAAGAATGATAGAGAAAAAAGAATACAAAAACAACCTAAACAAATGGCAAAAGGTACTGTACTAGATAATGGTGTCAAATCCCACTCTTACTTATTACATAAGCTACTTTCTTTTTCCTCCTGAAAATAGGGAATGAAATTTGCCTTTCTCTTTCTTGAAACTTCCTTTCTTATTCTTGACTATCAAATTTTCATTAGACTTGAGATAGTCATTTTTATAGACTTCTCCTTAGAGGTCAAAATAAAACTTTTCTTTTGTGGTTTTTAACAAGCAGGGAAGTGGCAATAAACAAAATTAAGATTTCTACCATGGTAGTTCTCTTTGTGTAACTGTGTCTTCTTCCTTTATTTTTATGAAATTTAAAACCCTTTGACAATAGTCCCATGACCCTACAACAAACTTACTAAAACTCCATTCAGTTTTCTATAAGGTAAAGTAAAAGTGACTTCTTACAGGTAGCCCACCAAGCACTAGGCTGAGGGTCTAGAGTAAACTTTCAAAGACAGGATCACAGTTTATAGCTGTAAATGGAATTTAAGGATTTTTGCAGCTGGAAACTGTCTGTGTGCAGTTTACATCACGTGGCCCAACTCAAGGTTTCAGTAAATGAGTCTGTCCTTCCCAAGGTTTATCTGTGGTCATGATATCCCACAAATAAAATATAAATGGTATTAAGGTGCTTTGAAATGTACCCCACCTGGCTATAGTCCTGGTAGCTAAATGAAAAAAAAAATGCCTAAGAGAGTAGAAATTTAGCATTTTTGTTATGTTCAATGGATTTTCTTTAAGACACTTGCCCTAATGGTGTTAATGGATTCTAATGTACCCTTATTTTTATAAAGTCCTTTCACTTAAAAAAAAAAAAAAGTACAACCATTAAGGAAATTAAACATGAGTAGGTGAGGACAGGCTGGGGCAAAGAATAGGGCAGTTTGCATGTCCATTTTTTTGCATTGCCTTATGTAGGTTTTCATAAGTATTTTGTTCAAAAAGCAACTCTAATGCAAGCATTAAACTCTACTTTAGATAGAACAAATACCTTAATTTTCAGTTTTTCATAGGAGAACTGGTTTGTACTTTTTTTCTCCATGATTTTATTATGCTTTCATATTCTATTTAATATGCCCTGAATTAATAAATTAATATTGTATATAATTATATGTAAATATTTCATTATATACTAATGTTTTAAATATATGCAATTAGACATGTTCCTGCCTGCTACTTAATATATTGTATGTTTTCATTTGTACTTTTTTCTGTACTGGGTATTCTCTAAATACATATACATACGTGCACAAACACACACTCTCCACACCCATTTTCTGTATTTGTATAAGCCACCATGAACAATTTGGGGGAAAGAGGAAGTTAATGAGTTAGTGAAATAAACAAAAGAGATACATCAAATAACAGCCTAAGTATGTGATAGCCTCCACTTTAATTGCCCCTGGCTTTAATAACCATGCATATGAAGTAGTGAAAGGAAAAGCAGGGAAGAAATGCCATATACATCCAAACAACAGCAAAAATGATGAGAAGGGTAAAGTGCAAATACATTTCGATTTTAATGTTGCTTAACTCTTTTAGTGCCCTAGAGAAGGAATATTGAGTTCAACCAAAGGATACTGTCTGAAACCATCCAGAGCTGACCCTATAATCACTCTGAGGGAGGCAGAGTGACTAGCAGAGAAGAATCACAGTCTGCACGGGCCACTGGCCTGGGAGGGGTTAAGCAACTTTATCTGATCTTCAGCTATTTTACTGAACAATTAATGACCTACAGTCTGGACAAGTTAAAAGCTAGAAGTGAAGCCAGTACTCCTCAAGACTCCAGCTGGCATTAAATGACAAGAAAGAATTCAGAGGCCAGACAAAGCTGTTATTATGAGCCATTGGCGAGGGAGAAAATGAAATTTTTAAAAGGGAGAAAAATAATGAAGAATACAAGGTAGAACTCAGGAGCATTGTTATGTTGTTTTTTGAGCAAATTAAACCTCAGTTTTTAAGTCTTTTTGCCTTCATTGTTAAATTTGATAAAATTTCAATTATAGAAAATTTTAATACAATGTCCATGAAAAATTTATAGTGCTTGCAAAGTAAAAGATGATGACCAATTATTTTTCATTGACATTCCAAACAAAAAGCATGTGACATTTATTGATTAAATTCTTTGGAATGGTGTCAGTTGTCTTTTCAGCAGAAAAAATAATCTTGATGTATTTTCTTGCTATCTTTTTAGGAAAACATTCTAATCTCATAGCTTAGTTAATGGGTTCTGAAAATTACTAAATTGCAAAAGTTTATCTTTAGACATTAATGTTAGCCATTAATGTTAATCTTAATGTTAGATCAATGTTATTGGGAGAAATAAAAGGTCTCTAAAAACTATAGGATCATAAAATGCTTATCTGAATTTTATATACCAATATTATAGGGAGTGGAATATCTATTAAACTAAATCTAAAAAGTAACAGAAAAAGTGCCACTCTAGGGACATCCAGTATAGACAAGATATAAATGAATTGATATAGACAGAGATAGGCTATGTTCTAAGTCTTAAATATGTAGGACTCTCCAAAACCGGCAATTAGATGACTTTGGGGCTACTGTGTGCATCTGCCATCACAATCCACCAATTAAATTTAGAATTGCCGGTTGTGTTAGTAAACTAAATGCCGCATAGCAAAACTTCACTTTCTGAGGGAGTCTTGGTTGTAGAAGTACATAAGAAGGTATATAGACTCTAGAATATTAAAAAGACAAATACAAGACTTAAGTAGATAATATGGTGTGAATATCAATTATACATGAAGAATATATGCATTTTAAAAACAGAAGACTGTATGGTCACATTTGGAAGGAACTGCCGTATTGGTGCCTTAGTGTTGACATACTCAGGTAAAAGCAAAAGCCAATCCAAAAGCATATCATAAGAAGCTTGGGTGCATTAAGGGAAAATTATATCACAATATTCAAAAGACTTCATCATTTTAACCTTCCATTGTTCATACTGTTGTTTAAACCTAAAACTTCCTTCTTAAACCTGTTGCTTAGTAATAATTGTTTTAAGTATTTCCTTTCATTGGTCACCTTTACCAGATTCTTGCATTTAATCTGTTTCTAGGGTAAATCCTGTGTAAACACCTATTGACCCAAGTAAGACCTGGGACTCTACTTCAGTTTAGCACTTACCAGATGGGAATCAAGAGTTATGATTGCTTCAAAAACCTAAACCTGGGAGTTCTTTGGACAAATTCCCCTTGATAGTGCTAAAATCCCTATCATCAAAACTGCTGATTTTAAAATTTCTCCTGGGAAGGAAAAATAGCATTAGCAATTTGAGACTGTTAAGTAATGTTTTTATATCACAGTATATTCAGTGTCAACATTTCCCAGAAGACAGTTTACTTATATTGCTAAATGGTGAAACATGAATGCCTACAAATTCCTCTGAAAGAGCTCTCTCTGACTATGGCTGCTCATTCTTGATAGGATAAAGTCTAAATTACTGAGTATAGTGTAAGTCATCTGGTGTCCCAGCCAAACTCAATGAATATTGAATGGCCTCTCCCCATCTCTTTGATGCATCTATTTCCATTAACCAAATTACTCTGAGATTCTCTCCAGGAGAAAGACAATGGCTATTTGGAGCCTAGGAGAAAATTCAACCTGGAGGGAAAAAAGTTGGAATGAATAACTAGATCAGCCACAGGATCAGTGATTGTTTCAGAGACAGTGTTCAGGCTATTACCTGAACTGCACATTTTCTTCCCACAATAATGAGAATGTTATGTTCTGAAGGAAGAAAATCTACTTTAAAAAGTTAAAAGAACTTTACCAGATGAAGTTCTAAGTAACCTTGCAATGGGACTTTTTAAAAAGAGCTTAACAACAGAGAAAAAGGAGAGTTTATCCATCTTGAGTTGAGGTTGACCTGAGCAGAGCTCTTTAGTTTAACTAGGCCCCATTTGTCAATTTTTGTTTTTGTCACAATTGCTTTTGGCATCTTTATTATCAAATTTTTGCCCATGCCTATGTCTGAATGATATTGCCTTGATTTTCTTCTAGGATTTTTATACTTTGGGGTTTTACATTTAAGTCTTTAATGAATCTTGCATTAATTTTTATATACGGTGTAAGGAAGGGGTCGAGTTTGACATACTACTGACAGTGTGACAGTAGTATGACAGGATTAGAGTCACTGGTGACAGTGACCTACATAGAAAAATGTGGCTTGGAGGCCTGATGACAACTATGGGATGTAGCAGCCTGAAACATATCAGCTATGCATGTGGAATGGTAGGAACATATCTATACAATACCAAATGGCTATAGCTCCAGGGAATTATGAAATTGTTGAAAGAAGAAATTTTACTTGTTTTATTCAATCCTGTTTCACCAACAATCAGCATTGGGTCATACAAATAGTATTTCTTGAATGAATAAATAAATGACAAGAATCAATTGGCCTTGGAGACTTAAAAGGGGACAATTGCCTGGGAGCTAATTCTTTTTTTTTTTTTCAAATAATTGTAAAAAATTTTAAGTTTAGAGGCATATGAGCGTGATACACAGGTTTGTTACATAGGTAAATGTATGCCATGGTGGTTTGCCGCACACATCAACCCATCACCTACGTATTAAGCCCAGCATTCATTAGCTATTCTTCCTCATGCTCTTTCTCCTGTCCCTACCCTGTGAGAAGTCCGGATATGTGTTACTCCCCTCCCCATGTGTCCGTGTGTTTTCATCATTCAGCTCCCAGTTGTAAGTGGGAAACTGCAGTATTTTGTTTTCTGTTCCTGCGTTAGTTTGCTGAGAAGAATGTCTTCCAGCTTAATCCGTATCCCTGCAAAGGATATGATGTTGTTCCCTTTTATGGCTGCATGGTATTCCATGGTGTATATGTATTACATTTTCCTTAGTTTCTCATTGATGGGCATTTAGGTTGATTCCATGTCTTTGCTATTGTGAATAGTGCTGCAATGAACATACACGTGCATATGTCTTTATAATAGGATGATTTATATTCTTTTGGGTAGATCCCCAGCAATGGGATTGCTGAGTCAAATGGTATTTCTGCCTCTAGGTCTTTGAGAAATTGCCACACTCTTCCACAATGGTTGAACTACTTTGCACTCCCACCAACAGTGTAAAAGCATTCCTTTTTCTCCACAACCTCACCAGCATGTGTTGTTTTTTGACTTTTTAATAATAGCTGGCCAGTTAAGTGGCTCACACTTGTAATCCCAGCACTCTGGGGGGCTGAGCTGGGTGGATCACCTGAGGTCAGGAGTTAGAGACCAGCCTGGCCAACAAGATGAAACCCCGTCTCCACTAAAAATACAAAAATTAGCCAGATGTGGTGGTACGTGCCTGTAATCCCAGCTACTTGGGAGGCCAAGGCAGGAGAATTGTTTGAATCTAGGGGGCAGAGTTTGCAGTGAGCAGAGGTCACACCACTGCACTCCAGCCTGGGCAACAGAGTGAGATTTTGTCTCAAAAAATTAATAATAGCCATTCTGATTGGTGTGAGATGGTATCTCATTGTGGTTTTGATTTGCATTTCTCTAATGATCAGTGATGTTGAGGTTTTTAAAACATGCTGTTGCCTGCATGCGTGTCTTCTTTCCAGAAGTGTCTGTTCATGTCCTTGGCCCACATTTTAATGGGGTTGTTTTTTTCTTGTAAATCTGTTTAAGTTCCTTGTAGACCCCCGAATATTAGGCCTTTGTCAGATGCATAGATTGTGAAAATTTTCTCTTTTTCTGTATGTTGCCTGTTCACGCTGATGATGGTTTCTTTTGCTGTGTGGAGAAGCTCTTTAGATGAATTTGATTCCATTTGTCAGTTTTTGTTTTTGTTGCAATTGCTTTTGAAGATTGTGTCATGAAAGTTTTGCTCATGCCTATATCCTGAATGGTATTGCCTAGATTTTTTTCTAGGGTTGTTATAGTCTTGGGTTTTACACTTAAGTCTTAAATCCATCTTGAATTGATTTTTGATATGGCATAAGGAAGGAGTCCAGTTTCAGTTTTCTGCATGTGGCTAGCCAGTTCTCCCAGCACCATTTTTTAAATTGGGAATCCTTTCCCCATTGCTTGTTTTTGTCAGGTTTGTTGAAGATCAGATGGTTGTAAGTGTGTGATCTTATTTCTGGGTTCTCTATTCTGTTCCACTGGTCTATGTGTTTGTTCTTATACCTGTACCATGTTGTTTTGGTTACTGTAGCCTTGTAGTATAGTTTAAAGTTGGATAGCATGATGCTTCCAGCTTTGTTCTTTTTACTTAGGATAGTCATGACTATTCAGGCTTTTTTAGTTTCATATGAATTTTAAAATAGTTTCTTCTAATTCTGAGAATAGTGTCAATGATAGTTTAACGGGAATAGCATTGAATCTATAAATAGCTTTGGGCAGTATGGCCATTTTTACCATATTGATTCTTTCTATCCATGAACATAAAATGTTTCTCCATTTGTTCATGTCATCTCTAATTTCTTTGAGCGATGGTTTGTAGTTCTCTTTGAAGAGGTCATTTACTTCCCTTGTTAGCTGTATTCCTAGGTATTTTATTCTTTCTGTGGCAATTGTGAATGGAAGTTAATTCATGATTTGGCTCTCTGCTTGCCTGTTGTTGGTTTATAGGAATGCTAGCAATTTTTACACACTGATTTTGTATCCTGAGACTTTGCCGAAGTTGTTTATCAGCTTAAGAAGCTTTTGGTATGAGACAATAAGGTTTTCTAGATACAGGATCATGTCATCTGCAAACAAAGAGTGTTTGGCTTCCTCTCTTCCTATTTGGATGCCCTTTATTTCTTTCTCTTTCCTGATTGCCTTAGCCAGAATTTCCAATATTATGTGCTATAGGAGTGGTGAGAGAGGGCAACCTTGTCTTGTACCAGTTTTCAAGGGGGATGCTTCCAGCTTTTGCCCGTTCAGTAAGATATTGGTTGTAGGTTTGGCATATATGGCTCTTATTATTTTGAGGTATGTTCCTTCAATGCCTTGTTTATTGAGAGTTTTTAACATGAAGAGATGTCGAATTTTATCGAAGACCTTTTCTGCCTCTAAGATAATCATGCGGTTTTTGTCTTTAGATCTGTTTATATGATGACTCATATTTATTGATTTGCATGTGCCAAACCAACCTTGCGTTCTGGGGATGAAGCCTACTTGATTATTGTGGATAGGCTTTTTGATTTGCTGCTGGATTCAATTTGCCAGTATTTTGTTGAGGACTTTTGCATTAATGTTCATTAAGGTTATTGGCCTGAAGTTTTCTTTTTTTGTTGTATGATATCTTTGCCAAGTTTTGGTATCAGGATGATGCTGGCCTCATATAATAAGTTAGTGAGGAGTCCCTTCTTTTCAAACTTTTAGAATAGTTTCAGTAGAAATAATACCAGCTCTTCTTTGTATTTCTACCTCTGGTAGAATTCAGCTGTGAATCCACCTGGTCCTGGGCCCTTTTTTTTTTTTTTTTTGTTTTTTTGGTTGGTAGGCTATTTATTACTGCCTCAATTTTAGAACTCATTATTGGTCTATTCAAGGATTCAATTTCTTCTAGGTTAAATCTTGAGAGGTTATATTTGTTCAGGAATTTATTTTTTCTAGGTTTTCTAGTTTATGTGCAATGAGGTGTTTATAGTATTCTCTGATGGTTTTTGTATACCTGTGCAGTGGTGATATCCTCCTTATAATTTCTGATTGTGTTTATTTGAATTTTTTCTCTTTCCTTCTTTATTAGTCTAACTAGCAGTCTATTTTATTATTAAAAAACAGTTCCCAGATTCACTGATTTTTTTTTGAAGGCTTTTTTGTGTTTCTATCTCCTTCCGTTCAGCTCTGATCTTGGTTATTTCTTGTCTTCTGCTGGCTTTGGGGTTTAGTTGCTCTTGGTTCTCTAGTTCTTTCAGTTGTGATGTTACATTGTTAACTTGAGATCTTTTAAGCTTTTTGATTGATATTTACTGCTATAAATTTCCCTGTTAGCGCTGCCTTAGCTAAGTCCCAGAGATTCTACTACATTGTCTTTTTGTTCTCATTAGCTTCAAAAAACTTCTTGATTCCTGCCTAATTTCATTATTTACCCAAGAGTTACTCAGGAGCAGATTGCTCAGTTTTCATGTAGCTGTGGTTTTGAGTGAGTTTCTTGATCTTTAGTTCTAATTTGATTGCACTGTGGTCTGAGAGACTCTTTGTTATAATCTTTGCATTTGCTAAAGATTGTTTTACTTCTGATTAGGTGATCAATTTTGGAGCAAGTGCCATGTGGCAATAAGAAGAATGTCTATTCTGTCATTTTTGCATGGAGCATTCTGTGTATATCTATCCGGCCCACTTGATCCAGAGCTAAGTTCAAATCCTGAAATCTTTGTTGATTTTCTGTCTTGATGATTTGTCTAATATTGTCAGTGGGTTGTTAAAGTCTTCCACTATTATTGTGTGGGATTATAAGTCTCTTTGAAGTCTCTAAGAACTTGCTTTATGAGTATGGGTGCTCCTGTATTGGGAGCATATATTTTTAGGATAGTTAGCTCTTCTTGTTGAATTGAACCCTTTACCATTATGTAATGCCCTTCTTTGTCATTTTTTATTCTTGCTGGTTCAAAGTCTGTTTTGTCAGAAACTAGGATTGCAACCCCTGCTTTTTTTCTCTTTTCCATTTGCTTGGTAATTTTTTCTCATCCCTTTATTTTAAGCCTATGTGTGTCTTTGGACATGAGATGGGTCTTTTGAAGACAGTATGCTGATGGGTCTTGGCTTTTTATCCATCTTGTCACTCAGTCTTTTAATTGGGGTATTTATCCCATTTACATTTAAGATTAGTATTGTTATATATGAATTTGATCCTGTCATCATGATGCTAGCTGGTGATTTTGCAGACTTGTTTATCTGGTCGCTTCATAGTGCCACTGATCTGTGTACTTCAGCGGGTTTTTGTAGTGACTAGTTACAGTTTTTTCTCTCCATAGTTAGCGCTTCCTTCAGGAGCTCTTACAATGCAGGCCTGGTGGTAATGAATTTACCCTCAGCACTTGCTTGTCTAAAAAGGATCTTATTTCTCCTTCACTTATGAAGCTTAGTTTGGCCAAATATGGAATTCTAGGTTGGAAATTCTTTTCCTTAAGGATGTTGAATATTGCCCCCACCCCCTCACTTCTAGCTTCTAGGGTTTCCACTGAGAGGTCTGCTGTTAGTCAGATGGGCTTCTCTTTGTAAGCAACCTGGCCTTTCTATCTGGCTGCCCTTAACATTTTTTTTTTTTATTTCACACTTGGAGAATCTGACAATTATGTGTCTTGGGATGATCTTTTCATGGAGTATCTTACTGAGGTTCTCTGGATTTCCTGAATTTGAATGTTGGCCTGTCTTGTTAGATTGGGGGAGTTCTCCTGGATGATATCCTGAAGAATGTTTTCCAACTTGGTTCCGTGCTCCCTATCTCTTTCAGGTATCTCAATCAGTCATAGATTTGGCCTCTTTACATAATCTCATATTTCTTGGAGGTTTTATTCATTCCTTTTCATTCTTGTTTCTCTATTCTAGTCTGACTGTCTCATTTTGGAAAGATAGTCTTCAAGCACTGAGATTCTTTTCTCTGCTTGGTCTATTAATATTTGTGATTGCATTGTGAAGTTCTTGTAGCTTGTTTTTCAGTTATGTTCCTCTCTAAACTGGCTATTTTGGCTGTCAGCTCCTGAATTGTTTCATGATTCTTAGCTTCTTTACATTGAGTTACAACATGCTTCTTTAGTGAAATTTGTTATTACCAACCTTCTGAAATCTGCTTCTGTCATTTCAGCCATCTCAGCCTCAGCCCAGTTCTAAGCCCTTGGTGAAGAGGGATTGTGGTCATTTGGAGGAAGGGGAGCACTCTGGCTTTTTGAGTTTTCAGTGTTTGCATTGATTCTTTCTCATCTTTGTAGAAATTTAAAATATACCTTGGGCTGTGGCTGGACACATATATTTTGAAAAAATTTTGTAAATGAATTTAATGAGCATTCCTGACTATGAACCACTGATCCCAGCATACCAGACTGACTGAAGTCCCCAAACACCCTCATGAACTATCAGATTTTGCTATATTTTTTTCTTGCTGTTTACACTGCCTAACTTCATAATCTATGTCTCACTTTTCATCTTGGACACCTCCTGTTCATCTTTCAGAACTCTATTCATCTGGTTTCTCTGAAATTCTTCAGGAATATATCTTGTTTATTCATTCCTTGTAGTGCCTGACATTTAGTAGTTGATAAAAAAATTACTTGATGAATGAATAAATGAATGAATGATTAAATTTTGCTAAGTGCTTCAGTAGATTGCAAAATAAATAAAATGTAATTCCTTCCCTGTCAATAGTAGGAAGATATTATATGTTATAAGGCAGAGTATAAGAAATGCCATAAAATCTTATTTGCATATTCAGTGGAGGAAGGATCTTACTAATTTCTAGTTTCCTAAAGACTGATTTAAAACAGGAGGATGAGTACACACACAGGAAAAGGTGATGGGGTTGTGGTTAGGGAAGAAGAACACAGAATAGTATCAACAAAGACACAGATGAAGGAAGCCAGGAACGATGTTTTTCTAAATGAAAGTGCCTTAGTATGTTTGGGCTGCTATTACAAAAATATCATCGACTAGGTAGCTTACAAACAACAGAAATTCATTTCTGACAGTTCTGAAGGCTAGCGAGTCCAAGGTCCAAGTGTCAGCTGATTTGGTTCTGGTGAGGGCCTGCTTCCTGGTTCATAGATGACCATCTTCTCCCTGTGTTCTCATATACTGGAAGGGGCAAAAGAGACCTCTCAAGCCTCTTTTATATGAACACTAATCTCATTCATGAGGTCTCCATCCTTATGACTTGATCACTTCCTGGAGGTCTCACCTCCAAACACCATTACATTGGAAGCTAGAATTTCAACATATGAACTGTTAGGGGACATACATGCTTAGTTTATAGCAAAGGAGAAGAGCTAAGTCAGGAAGGGTACCCTCATGACTTAGTGCTTGAGACATGACACATCATACAGGAGGCACCACACAAGGAAACTCCAGGGTGAGTCAGGGGCAGAAGGAAGAAGAGAAATGTGGATGAGAGATTTTATTGTGGTTTCTGTGGAAAGGCATTGGTGAGGCAGGAAAAGCAAGCTAAGATTGGCTAATTTGAATAATTCTGGTGGGCTCTGTGACATAGAGGCTGTTCCTAATTGTCTGGTACCTGGCTCTGGAGTGATGAGGGCAGGTGGATATTGGCCCAGACTGTGAGAGCCCAATAATTAAGTAGTTGGGGGTTTGGATTGGTTGGTTTGGAGTTACAGAGTTCTCTCTTGGTTAAGTAGTTTTCTATCTCTAGGAATTGGCTAACCCTGAGAGGTGCAGTTTCTCCAGTCAGGAAGATCTCAGATTTTAAAAGCATCAGAGTACAGAAAATAAAAGGCAGGGTTAATACAGGCCGGTTGGAGACATAGTCATGCAGGGAGCTGAACTCTAGATTGAGAAGTTTACATTTAATTAGGTAAATAATGGGGCAGAAAGGAGACAGGCCTGAATACATTATTCAAGTGTACGTACATTACTGTATTAGGTTTAGATGGAATATGATTTGTTTTTCTTTCATCATTTTATTTAATAATGATTAACAATGGCAGCTCTAAATATTTCTAGAGGTGAGGTGGGGTTAGCTAGGTATGTGTTAGATTGATACACGTTACAGTCTCAGCCAACCTCTGATGAATCCTGGCTCTCCCACTTACCAGATGCTTTAGTTCTTTGGGGCTGTTATGACAATGAATGATAAACTGTAGCTTATAAACAACAGCAATTTATTGTTCACAGTTCTGGAGACTGCGAAGTCCAAGATTAAGTCACCAGCAGATTTGGTGTCTCGTAAAGGCCTGCTTTCTGGCTTATAGATGGCTCCTTTTTTGCTGTGTTCTCATATGGCAGAAGATTTAAGACAGTACTCTGGGGACTCTTTGATAAGGTCACTAATCCCATTCATGAGGTTACAGCTCTCCCAGAGGCCTCACTTTCTAATATCATCACATTGGTGATTAGGTTTCAACATACAAATTTTGAGAAGACACAGCAATCAGACCATAGTACTAGCTGTGTTACTTTGTGTCACATTTCTGGCTTGTCACATTTCTGGCTTCAGTTTCCCCATCTGTTAAAATGTAAATAATTGTAGCAGAGGTCTTATAGAATTGTGAGGATTCAATGAGATAATACAAGGAAAACACTTTTGAAGTCCTTGGCAATAGCACTTAGTAAGTGTTAGTGTTAACTATTATTTTTTTAGTGCTTTCCTTTTAAAATACATTGCTTTGCTTTCATCTACATACAGATTATTTTTTTTTACATTAAAATACAGCTCTGTAGTTTAGTATAGAGTGACAAAAGTCTCTGCAATAATTACAGACCTGAACTTAAAATGGAATTCCAACATCTCCTCTAGGCGTTCATTCCCGTTTAGGTTCTCTTGCTGCTTCCTTGCCAACTCTGAGGTGCAATCCTCTGCTTGTATTTGAAGAAGAAGCCAATTCCTTGTTTCCCATCCTTCTCATGCAGGAGAAATCCTATAAAAGGTCTTAGGGTACATGCAGGAGCAGAGCCCTCCATACTCCATGCTATGTTAAGTAAGGAGGCATTGAAGGTATGAAGCTCAAGGTATAAAGGTGCACTTCCAGCCTTGACCCTCATCTTACACCCACAAATTGACAGATAAGCTTCAAATGTGTCTATCTCACCGCAGAAAATAGAGTTCACCATTTTCAGAGATCTTTTGAGTAGTGAGCCTCCTGTTTTTTTGATAATTGGAATTATTCCTTTGGAAAAATCTCATAAGAAGCTAATGAGAAATGTATCTAAATGTAAACTATAATTCTGGAAATAATAACGTTGGGTAAAATAAGGGCAGAAGGTTTTGGTATTTGATAAGGAATATTGGAAAGTGCAGCTTATTAGCAAGCAACTTGTCCGTGTTTGTTAGCCAGTACTATTGAAGCATTAAGTGGACTAATTGGTTGGCATAATTATATAAGAAAAATAGATGCTGAAAGTGTATATTCCATAATAGCACTGGACATTTTTTCAGCTTTATTATAGCCTAGGTAAATAATCCCTCTATAGAGAATTAATCTCTTTATTTTTTCATATAGTCAAGCATCTTTATTATTTCTAGTGGCATTCTCCAACATACTACTATTAGAAAGTGGCCTGGGAATTAAATAAAATGTCATAAGCCAGTCTGTTTGGAGTTTCTTATAGCATAGCTTGGTTTCCTAGAGATCAATCTGAATTTACAAAGCACAAGACCAGCTACATGACAGTTGAGTCCCACTGAAGTGTAGGAAACCACCAGGCCTTACCATCTCTTAGTTTTACCCACTGCTATGGTCTGAGAGTTTGTGTCCACTACCTTCCTCAATTCATAAAAATTGAAATTCTAATCCCCAAGGTGATGGTATTTGGAAATAGGGCCTTCTGGAAGGTGATTAAATCATGAAAGCGGAGACCACATGAATAGGATTAGTGCCTTTATAAAGGCAGACCCCTTGATACAAAGGCAGATCCAGCAGATCCCTTGCTTCTTCCACCATGTAAAACGTTACAGCGAAAAGGTGACTGTGCATGACAAGGAGGCCCTTCATAAGACACTGAATCTGCTGGCACCTTGATCTTGGAATTCCCAGCCACTAGAACTTTCAGAAATAAATTTCTGTTGTTTATAAGCTACTTAGTTTATGGTATTTTGTTATAGCAGTCTGAATGGACTAAAACAACCACTAATTACAACAGTCTCAGAGACTGTCTTTCCCTACACGCTGCACTGAGGGCCGGTGTTTTCATGTAGGGTATACAAATAGGCTGCAATAAAGGGAAGTTTATTATGGGTGCTAAAAGTTTCCAGTTGCCTGGAGCCTTCAAAGCAACTACAATTCCTGTTTTGTGAACCTCTTAGATGCTGCCTATATGGTGTGCATTTGTAGTCTTGCCACAGGGCTATGTTAATTCTCCCATCCTTTGTCACTATGTAGTCCAAAGGGCCCTGCACTGTCTGGACATTTTGCAGAGCATTATATTGTCCAATAGAATGATGACATCATTTCATTGCAATGGATAAGAAGAATAGCAAGTACGTTGGTGAGACATAGGCTCCAGAAGATGGGAGATAAACTTAGTGAATACTCAGGTTTTGCAATAAGGTTTTTTAGGGGTTCAATAGTCTGGAAGTGCCAGTAGGAGAATTAATTTAGACCTCTTGGATCAAGCAAGATCCTCTTAGATTTGCAAAGTAAGAATATCTTTGTGTTCCACGTTAACACCCATAAAATATTATCTACTAAGAAAGGACACTAAACAACCAGGTAGACAGAATAACCCAGTTGGTTGACATGAGATAGCCTTTGTCATTTGATTAATCAATGCAGTATCTATGGCAGCAAGGGTGGGTGCTACACATGGGCTCACCAGCGTGGGCTCCCATTCACCAAGGCTGATGTAGCTACTAAAGCTGCTGATGTCCCAATGTTAGTGACATAAGGAAACACTGAGACCCTAGTGAAACATCATCCCTTAAGGAAACCAACCAGCCATATAATGACAAGTTGATTACACTGAGCCCCATTCATTCTGGAAGGGGCTGTAGTTTCTCTTAATTAATTATAATTGATAAATATTCTGCATATATATTTGTCTTTCCTTCTCATAGTGTCTTAGCTAGGACTACTATTGGAAGGCATATGGTCAAGACAATGGCTACATGCATGAGATTCACTGGTTCCATCTCATGTTGCACTCTCAGAAGCTGCCAAACTAATAGAGTATTGGAATGGCTTGCTTAAGGTATAGGGAGGCACTAGCATTGTGATGATCTGTGAGGATGGGGAGCCATATTCCATAAATCACCAACCATAATATGGTGTTCTGTTTACAACAGGTAGAACACACAGATGGGAAACCAAGAGTTTAAAGTAGGAGTGACCTGTTCTTTAAATTTTCTATTATTGCCATAACAAAATACCAAACTTAAAAACTAACCATGTATTATTTCACAGCTCTTTAAGTTAAATGTCTTATAGACTTGTCTTGGTCCCTGCTTAGAGTCTCACAAAGCTGAAATCAAGGTGTTGGCAAGCCTGCATGTCTTTCTGGAAGCTCTATAGGTGAATCCGCTTCCACGTTCATAAATGTTGTTGGTCAAATTTAGTTCTTTGCAAATTTAATTCTACAGTCTTAGAACAAAGGTCTGTGTTTCTGTGCTGCTTGCTGGCTGGGGCTGGTCTTGGCTTCTAGAAACTGCCTGCATTCCTTCTCACGCTTTCCATGTGCGACTGTCAAGCAACGGCGGGTAAAATCTCTTTCATGCTTCAAATCTCTCTGACTTCACTTTGATTGCATCTCTTTGACTCAAGCTGGATAATTTTTTTTGTTTTGTTTTTAAAGGCTCATGTGATTAGATTGGGTTCACTCAAATAATTCAGTGTAATCTTTTCATCTTAAGGCTTAGAACTTTAATTAGATCAGCAAAAGTCTCTTTTGCCATGTAACATTATATTCACAGATTGCCTGGATTCAAGTGTAGACATATTTGGGTGCCATTCTACTCACCACACACTAATTATCATCACTCCCAGTAACCTTCTTGGGGGAATCTGTGCCTCCTGTCCTCATTACTCTCTTATCTAGAAGTCCTGGTTCCCAGAAAGCAAATGCTTGCAACAGGGGACACAACAAGTTCCCAATTCTATCTTATTCAAATTAGCAATCAATAATGAAGAATACAACTGTAAAGAAGGATATTTGAATTGTACAAAATGCAAAGATTAGAGTACTGCAATTAAAAAGTATGACATGTTGGTGGTGCGTGCGCTCTTACATTTGCAGGCAAAATTTCCTATCTTCTAAAGGCATGCCAGGAGGCAGGGAACTCCTGCATTTTCAGTAACTCTGGGAAGACTGAGAAGAAGGTGTGATCTGATAAGCTCCATAAATGATAGAAGGGAGGGAACTCATCAAGAGGCAAGGGAGAAGACATTCCAGACATAGCTCAGCCCCTGGGAATGCACAGATGAAAGGCCTGATGTGCTTCCCTATCTGAGTGGAGGGGAACAGATGAGTGGGAGAGTAAAAAGTAGTAAAGGAGGATCCTGAGAAATCTGAAGGGAGCTGGGGACTCCAAGATGAAGCACATGGTCATGATGCATATAGAATAATTAAAAGCTTCTTTAGAGCTTTTATGAGTGTAAAATGATCAAAGTGGTGGAAAGAAAAGATAATTTTGGGTAAAATAATTATGACTGAGCTTAGAAATAGTAAATATGATCATTTTTTTGCTAAGGTATTTTCTGTCAGTTTAAACAACTGGGAGATTCTGAATTAGAAAAGAAAACATTGAGTAATTGAGGAAAACTACGTGTCAAAACCTTAAAAAGTTACATAACAAAATTTCACGACTGAAGAAGCTGAAACTTTCTTTTCCCCAGTCTTATGAAAACTGTTTTTTTTTTTCCTCAAGATAATTTCTCAGTCTTTAGTGCAGTAAGATGTTCTTTGTTGCTAAGAAAGTACATTACTAAGCATGAAATTACTGCATCATATTTGCAGTAACATGTTTTAAAGCTCCAGATTGTATCAACAATAGTACTGAAAATTTTCTTCTATAAGACATAATAACTTCGTTACAGGCTACTTTAAGTTCTTTTTAGAAAATAGTTGGTGTATAAAAACTCCACCCTTACAGGTGCCAAAGAAGATGAGCTGAAAAGAATAACCCCTTATAGCATTTGCTGTGTTCCAGATGCTTCCCTAAGCACCTGAGGCACATAATGTGTTCAATCCTCACAGCAGCCCTACGAAGTAAGTACTTTATTAATAGAGATTAAGTGGCTTGCTCATGGTTACAGAACAGATACTTGGTGGAGTCCGAGCTTGAGCTTAGGCATTCTGACATTACTGTTTATGCTCTATCAAAACCACTGCACCAGGGTTAGCAACCTATGGTCTGTAGGCAACAATTGGCCTCCACCTGTTTTGTAAGTAAAGTTTTATTTGAACACAGTCATGCCCATTTATGTAAGAGTTGTCCAAGGTTGCTTTTGCTCTACAAAGACATGTTTGAGTAGTATTGACAAAAGTGATAGGTATGGCCTGAAAAGCCTAACATATTTACTAATTGGCCCTTTACAGTGAAAATTTTGCTGATTTTTCCCTGCACTCACTATACAGTTGCTTTCTGATAACTGAATGAGAGTTTGTCCTCATGGTAGAGTCTTCACCTCAATTAAAACAATTTATTTCAGATGCTAGGTTTAGCATCTGAAGGGAAATACCTTACTGAGAATTCCAGATATTACGGTGAGTTTAGGAAAAGATATTGCACCTCTTTTATCCTTTTAGTCCTTACAACATTTTGAGGAGAAAAATTCTGCCCTGCCTTCTGCTTCTAGTTGGAAAGAAATTTAAATTTGCAGAGGAGGTATATTGGTCAGAGTTCTTCAGGAAAACAAAGCCAATAGAAAAAACAAAAGAATTATATAAAAGGAGATTCATTAAAAGAAATTGGCTTATGTGATTATGGAGGCTGAGAGTTTCATGATTTAACACCTAGAAGTCAGAGATACTAGAGAGCTGGTGGTACAATTCCAGTCCAAGCCCAAAGGCCTAAGGACCATAAGAGCCAATGCTGTAAGCTCCAGTTTGAGTGCAGAAGACTGATGCCCCAGTCTGAAAATAGACAAAAAGATTAAGTTCTTCCTTACTCCACCTTTTGCTCTATTCAGGTCTCCAACAGACTGGCTGAGGCCCAACTACATTGGAGAGAGCAATCTGCTTTACTCAAACTATAGATTCAAATGTTAATCCCATCCAGAATCACAGACACACTCAGAATGAGGTTTGTATTAGTGTGTTCTCACACTGCTTACAGCAACGTACCCAAGACTGTGTAATTTATAAAGGAAAGAGGTTTAATTGACTCATAGTTCACCGTGGCTAGGGAGGTCTCGGGTAACTTACAATCATGGCAGAAGGGGAAGCAAATATGTCCTGCTTCACATGGCAGCTGAGTGAAGTTAGGGGGAAGCCCCTTATAAAAACAATCAGAACTCAATATCATGAGAACAGCATGAGAGTAACCACCCCATGATTCAATTACCTCCGATCAGGTCCCTTCCACGACATGTGGAGATTATGAGAACTACAATTCAAGCAAGATGAGATTTGGATGGAGACACAGCCAAACTATATCAAGGTTTAACTAAGTATCTAGGCACCCCATGTTTCAGTCAAGCTAATAAATAAAATGAACCATCACAAAAAGAATTCCCCAATCTTTTAAATCTGAATTCAGGTCAAAATAATTCTCTTGAGCCTAACCATCTCAGCACAGGTAGCAAATCTCACAGGTTCTTGTAGGATCCAGCCTCATACCTTATACATAGTTGAAAAACTCTTTCTTCAATAAATGTGTATTGAGACATTGTGGTGTGCCAGGCACTTATGATATGAAGGGGAACAAGAGTTAGACCCTGACTTAGGAGCTTATAGTCTAATAGCTGAAGAAGGAAAATGTAATGTTTTGTAGTATGTTCAATAAGCACTATGACAGAGGTAATTAGGTGTTGCTGTCTTAGCATATTTAAGAGACTTTTTGCTCAAGTTTTAGGGTTAGAGAGGTGAGCCTTAGATAAGAGAGTTTCTTAGAGGAGATTCTCTTTTTAACTGATTCCTCATGGAAGGATACAATTTAGCTTGGCAAAGTTGGGGAAAGATATCCCAGGAGAAAGAACTACATATACAAGGGCCTAGAGGTAAGAGAATACAGAATTTTGCAAGATGGCACATAGCCTAGAGTGAAGAAGGAGACAGTGCAATAGATAAGAAGATGGTAAGCAAGAACCAGATCATGAAATGTTAGGGGAAGAGTTTGAACTTTATGAGTAACAGAAAGCCATAGCAGAAGCGTGCTATGGTCAGATTTGTGCTATAGTGAAAGTTCACTGAATATATCAGATTTGTTCTTTTTTTCCCCCTTTTCTTTCTTTTTTCCTTTTATTGTCTTTTTTTTTTTTTTTTGAGACAAAGTCTTGCTCTGTTGCCCAGGCTGGAGTGCGGTGGCACGGCCTCAGCTAACTGCAACCTCCACCTCCCAGGCTCAAGCAATTCTTGTGTTTCAGTCTCCCAAGTAGCTGGGATTACAGATGTGCACTGCCACACACAGCTAATTTTTGCATTTTTAGTAGAGACAGGGTTTCAGCATGGTGGCCAGGCTTAGTTTGTTCTTTAATAGCAAAGAGCAGACTTTAATAGCAAAGGTGGCCAAAACCATGTGACAAGGCATGGAGGCCAGTAAGATTCTTACTGAAATAATAATAGGTGGAGAGTTGATGGTGGCCTGAGAACTATGAAGATTTTTAAAAATTAGACATTGCTACTAAAACATCTTTGAGAATGAGCTTATGGATGATGAATCAGAATTTTCTTCTCATTGCAACTAATTTTTAATTTTATATTTGTAAAATCAAAAATTGACCTTTGATCTGTAGAATCCTCATTTTTTGGAGCCCATAGGAGATTCACAGGCTATTCCTTTTTGAAGTTTCTTTAACATCTCTCTATATGTGTCTGTGTATATAATTGCTTTTTCTTCCTTGAAGTGAACAGTAAAGAAAATATCTCCCACGGTAATCATAAAAGATTCATCACATCAATTTTACAAAACCAAGCTAATTTTTAAGAATACACTTAGTGCTCTAGAAACCACCTAGTGAGGGAGAGTTAATTACCTAATCATCTCTAACTCCTGGGATTCCAAAAGTGGAGGCGGGAGGTAAATGAAAGTGTGCTCCAGAGTGCTGTGAAATGCTCCCAAATCGCCAGCACCGACCTGACACTGGCATGCCCAACTGTTATGAGCCAAAAGGAAGACATTTGCTTATTTTTGATTCCACATCTACAGATCCAACACAGCATGTCTCAGACACAATAAATTAGGGAAAATGTGTTTAATTAAAAAGAAGAAAGGAAGAAGCTCACAAAAGTACACAACATCTTTTTGAAGTAATGAGTAAATAAAATGGATGTAATTTAAGATAATGGATGATTCTCCCAAACCTCTGTGAAGTGTTTGAAATCCATCAGTCTAATAATTTATAGATACGACTCTTTCGTGTCTGGAAAGCATTTTGCTCCTTTGGTTGATGCACTCTTCTCTTGAGATATTTCCATCTACATCAATTAGGAATTAAAAAAGAAGATGAAAGGGATTCATAGGTTAAAAAAATAGAAAAATTTGGTAACTTTTAAAATTATGGATTTTTGGCAGTCAATCAAAAGTTTAAACTCTTTAATATACTTTTTTACATATAAGTGTATAATTCTGGGCTTAGTATTATTCACTGATATATCCTGAACAAGCAAAGGAGAAGAATACAATTTAACAAAAAGCCTGTACTTCCTCTAGATTTATTTGATTGTTAGGGTTCCACGAACTGAAGATCAATTCAAAAACATTAAAACTGAAGTAATTTATATCATAAAAAATAAAAAAAAGTCATCTAGTAGGTTGAAAAAGTTCTGATGATTTTTAAATATTACTTTTTGTTCTATTAGCGTGAACTGCAATAAACAGTTTAAAAAAAGAGGAAGGAACACTAATAAAGGAATTATAATAATACATATTACTGAATAGATGATATTATTATTTATTGAGCTCCTATTTTGTGTTAAAGACACTTTAAATACTTTATGTGTTATCTCAGTGACTCTGGACACTCCTGGAAAGTAAGTTCCATGAGGCAGAGATCATTTTGCCTGTTTTATTCACTTTTGCATCCCTAGCACTTGAGTAGTCTCCAGCATATGGTAGGTATTTGTCAAATACAGTTAAATATAATAATTCTATGAGACAGGCATGGTTATCTTTCCAACTTTATAGATGGAGAAACTGCAGCATGCAGAGAGGCTAAGGTTTCAGAGTAGGGATTGGAAAATCAAGAGCCAATATTCTTAACCATTGTGCTGAGCTGTCTCCCATAAGTAAGCAAAACCCACAATAAAAGCAACAGATAATGTTACTGTCATGCAACCACTAGCATTCTTATTGTCAGTCATAAGAAATCTTCTTACCTATAAAGTGTGTCCTAATTAGAGTCTGTCTTTCATTTTTCATTTTTATGCATTTATCTGATGGTGCTTTCATCTGGGTGAATATCTGGGTCAATGTTGATGTGCATACTTGTTTCAGTGGTGCTGATAATTTTCAGTTTCCTTCAAAAATGATAGTTTTTTCATCTTGTTTATTTTGAATCCTTCAAGTGAAATAGACTGTTTTCAGTCGTCATTTCCCTCAAGAATTAAAAACTCATTGGACATAATCAGGTTCATAAAGCTCCACCTTGAACAAACAGCACCACGTGACAGGCAGGTGGATGCCATCACACAAAACATCTTGACTTCAGTGTGTGAAGAGTGTTGACCCACTTGTGTGGTCCTGAGGCAGTGCTTCAGAATTTCACTGCCAGTGTGATACCTAAGTCTTTTTGAAGAGCTGTTTAAAGTACGCTGTTCTGAAATTACTGAAGGTTCTTCAAGTGTAATTTTAAAAGTTATTTTTTTTCTCAAAATGCTTACAGAAACCATGTATAAATTGGGAAGTGATTGTATTCAGTTAGGGCATCTCTCATTTTTGATTCATACTTATATTATTGCTGGCAATTCTCACCTATGATTTTCAACAGATTATAAAAGAGATTGTACTTTTACAATATCAGATGGATCAAAATGTTGCTAGACTTTTGTCTCTAGCCAAAAATCTGAAATAGTTCTGAGACTCATATAATGGTTTCAACAATTCCAGGCAAACTGCCTTCATAATGGGTATGGTAAACATTTTTCCTTTTCGGTGAGGGGAGGCTATTTATTGTCTGAAAGCTCTTCCCATGTTTATGGAGTATCCTACCTTTGGAGGAAGAACCTGCCACTTTTCACTGAAGCTGAAAAATTCAGAACTTGCTTTTCTAGCCTCCCCTGTGACTAGGGCTTGTGCACATGACCAAGGCCCACCAAGCAGATGCATTTCTATTGATGCTGAATTGGAAGCGATTGACAGGGTGGCAAAAAGAGGTAGAGACTGCAGAGAATCAAGTTAGGAAAAGATGGCCACAGCTGCATCTGGTTTTCAGAGATACAGTGGCAGCTGTTAAGCAGCAATGCAAAAGGCTAGTTTCACTGCTTCTGGCTGCAGTATCTGCCCAGTGACAATAGTACTGTTTCTACTGTTTCAATCCTGAGGTACAATCTAGGGTTGTTTCTGACTGTGTAGCCCTGAAGTCTGGTTCTTAGGATATTTGGAGATGATTTTTTGTGCCGGAGATTGGCTATCTGATCTCCAAATTTACTTTCTTCTCTGTGTACACAAAGCTAGACTACTTTTTCTAGTCTCCATCATGATTAGGTGAGTCCATGTGACTTGGTTATAGCCAGTGGGATGTGAAGGCCATAATGTGTACCATTATTAGCCCTAGCAGATATAAAGCATCCTACATAAGAATTCTTTCTTTTCCCTATCAGCCAGCTGATTGTGGAAGACACTGAGATCCCCAGAGAAGGAAAGAGGGAAAAGATGGAAGACCAATTTAAGCCTCATGTCACAAAAAATAAACTTGTTAATCCACAGGGATATGGGGACTCATCTGTTAATCCAGCCGTCATTATTTTTACTGTCGCCAAAACTAGTACCAGAAGTGGGTTGTTGTCATGTAAAACAAAACAAAAATATGTCTTTGGCTGAGCAGGCAGATGGTAAGTGCAAGAAAACTGAAGACAAACTGGAAAGTTTGGAGACCCATGTCATGTAGTAACAAAACTTTGGCCAAACTCTTGAGTAAAATAATTTAAACTCAACATGCCTACTGAGTTTATAGTTCTAAGATAAATGTTTACAAAGTATCTGAATAGTAATGTGTGTGTTGATTCTTACTTTGTTATTTTAAGGTCTCTTATAAGAAAGAGAATCTGGATCATAAAATAATCGTTTAGTTTGCATGTAAAAATAATGGAAACTAGAGAGTACAGACATTTGGGTCCTTGAAAGTTTAGAAAAGTCTCTTGTTTGTAGATCTGGAGCAAAAAGAGAAACGCCAAAAGAGATTTTAAGAGACAAAGTTCTATTAAGAGTCAGGCCTGTAGAAAAAAATCAGCATAAGAATATGGTCTTGCCACCACATCTTGAAGCCAGAATGCTCAAGGTGTAAGGCTTTAAATTGAAAGAGCAAAGCACAGGTACACAGAAGTAAATACATGAATGAAGCTTGAGAATTATTTCTAGGAAAGAATTTTGGCTGTGATTAGTATATGAAACTTCCTTGAAGCAAATATTGGAAGTGTTTAAAGGAATTGTTTTAAGAAACAAGTAGCCAAAAGCCCATATATTTACATTTAAATAGACTTTTTGGAATGATCTCTATTCTTTTTCTTTTCTTTTTTTTTGAGATGGAGTCCTGCTCTGTCTTCTAGGCTGCAGTGCAGTGGAGCGATCTCGGCTCACTGCAACCTCCGCCTTCCAGGTTCAAGCAATTCTCTTGCCTCTGCCACCTGAGTAGCTAGAATTACAGACACACGCCACCATACCTGGCTAATTTTTTTTTTTTTTGTATTTTTAGTAGAGATGGAGTTTTGTGATGTTGGTCAGGCTAGTCTCAAACTCCTGACCTCAGGTGATCCGCCCACCATGGCTTCCCAAAGTGATGCCTGTTCTTAGGTCTTACTATTACCTTTAGTGTCTTACCTGATTGAAAGCATTTCTTAAAATTATTTTTAAAAATTAAGGACTGTAAATGAAGTTAATGATAACAGACTTTTGGAAAATTCACACTTAGGTAGTTTCCTCCACTCTTCTAATTTAGTTAGCCTTTTTATCATTGAAGTGAATAATTATCTAACTAGTGTTTTTGTCCAAGGTAATAGGGATTCCATATTTATTCACTAAGTCATTCATTCTTCATTATTCAATAAATGTTTCTTGAGTTTCTACTGTATGTCAGACTTGTGCTAGGTGTTCACACATGTATGTATCCTTTTGGTCGTTATTAATTTAAAAACACTCCTTTGAATGATCAGCCCCCATGTTGTCTTTTCAAGGGTTATAATTACAGCCATTTGTTATTAAAATAAATGGTGTGAGTTGCTTTCAAAATCATCACACCTGAATATAGATCCATTTGGGAAAAGAAAAGAAGACAACATGTCAGGTACAAACATAAAATTATTCCAGACAAGACAAAATGTTGTAGTAATTGCAGATTTTTAAAATTCCACTCCACTATTAATCTAATAACATTCTGTTTCTTAGCCAACACAGTATAAGACTCATGATTCTAAAAACCCATTCTAAAAATTAGCGCTTGAACAACTTTGTGTTTTAATGCACTTGATCAAGTTATACCACATGTCCTTGACTTTAAGTCTTTTAAGAAATATTGTTTTATTCACTCTAATTGAAATTTATTATTTTACTTTTTAGGTTTAAAATTTCTTATAATTTACTAACAAAGGAACTGCAATTCATTTTGGTTGCTGTAGAAAATTTACGCACAGATGACAGAACCTGAATTAGTTCATTCTCGCACTGCTATTAAGATACTACCCAACATGGGTAATTCATATAGAAAAGAGGTTTAATTGACTCACAGTTCTACATGGCTGGGGAGGACTCAGGAAACTTACAATCATGGCAAAAGGTGAAAGGGAAGCAAGGAACTTCTTCACAAGGCAGCAGGAGAGAAAAGAGGGAGCAAAGGAGGAACTTGCTAAACACCTTTAAAACTATCAGATCTCGTGAGAACTCACTATCGTGAGAAAAGCAGGGAAGAAACCACCCCCATGATCCAGTCACCTCCTATAAGGTTCCTCCCTCAACACCTGGGGATTACAATACAGGTTGAGATTTGAGTGGGGACACAAAGCCTAGCCATATCAGAACCCAATGGAACTATCATTTTATTTTATTTTTATTTAAAAAAAAATTTTTTTAATTTATTTTTTATTTTTTGAAAGAAAGAAAAAGAGAGGAAAGAAAGTGAGAGTGAAAGAAAGAAAGAAAAAGAATGTATGAGAGAAAGAAAGAGGAAGAAAAAGAGGGAGAGAGAACAGGATTCTTGTTCTACTGCCCAGGC
>CAUYLG010050628.1:0-44070 GCA_963573385.1 Cacajao melanocephalus | reverse complement strand
CCTCCCTGTGTCCATGCGTTCTCATTGTTCAACACCCACCTATGAGTGAGAACATGCGGTGTTTGATTTTCTGTTCTTGTGTCAGTTTGCTGAGAATGATGGTTTCCAGGTTCGTCCATGTCCCTACAAAGGACATGAACTCATCATCTTTTTCTTTTACTTAGTCTGTCTTTCCAGAATGTTAAAATGGTCCCTTAGGCTGGGCTTGGTATCTCACATCTGTAATCCCAGCACTTTGGGAGGCCGAGGCGAGAGGATCACTTAAGCCCAAGAGTTTAAGACCAGCCTAGGCAACATGGTGAAACCATATCTCTACAAAAAAAAAAAAACAAAAAAAAAACTAGCCGAGTGGGTTGGTGTGTGCCTGTAGTTCTAGTTACTCAGGAGGCTGAGGTAGGAGGATTGCTTGAGCCAAGGAGGTTGTGGTTGCAGTGAACCATTAAGTATGAAACTGCACTCCAGCCTGGGTGATAAAGCCCTACTCTGTGTCAAAAAGTAAATAAAATAATAAAATGGTCCCTTGACCTTTTATCTTTAATTTTCCCATTAACAATTGGTTCTCTCTTTTTTCTGCCTAATGAATACAGTATGCTGAAGACAGTTTAAATTTTCTTTATTGATTGAAGATACTGAAAATCTTCAAGTTTATTAACTTAAAAGTTTTCAAAGGTTTAATATCAACACATTTCAGGTGTGAGGAAATTATTGTGGCATGGAGAATATGTATATATTATTTTATTTCAATTAGATATTTCAGCAATATTTCCTATGGCTTAGCATAGAAATAAATACTAATTTATTTCATGGAAATTTATGATTTGATGTGTATCTGGGTTAATTTAATTTGTAATAAATTGACAACAAACATAATTAGTTCTAATCAAAAGCAGGGATTAATTGACTCCATAATGGTTTTTATAGGATTAGGACTTTTACTTTGTCTAAAAGTCCAATACATTATTTCTGGTCCTTTGAAATTACTGGTTCAATTTTAATGTTCATAAAACCATATTTAGTTATTTATAGGGCTAGTTTTTAATCTATAGCTGGACACGAACCATTTCAATAGTTAATTGCTTAAAACAACAATACTCTTCTCTGTTTTGCTTGCAAATGTACAATTTGGGCAGGTTTTGGCAGGGAGGTTTGTCTGCCCCATGTGGTGTCTGCTGGGATAGCTTAACTTCCATTGGCAGTTTCATCTTCAATATACCTTACCCACATGGCTGGCAAAATGGTATTGGCTATCAATTCCTTTTCACATGGATCTCTCTGTGGGACAGCTTAATCTTCTTTACAACTTGGTGGCTGGGTTCCAAAAGTGAAACATCCTAAGAAACAATATTCTAAGAGACAGGAAGTGAAAAATGATAGTTTCTTAAGGTCTGACGCTGGAAACACACATAACTTCAGTTTGACTTTCTTATATTGATCAAGCAATCACAGAGGTCAGATTTTAGGAGAAGGGGATATAGACTTCAGCTCTTAGTGGGAGGAAAGAGTGTCAAAGAAATCTGGAGTCACAGTTTCAAGCCACTACAAGGAATATGGGAATTTTACTAACTTTATTCTTAGTTGATAGATTAATTTGTTTCAAAAGGGGCATAGTGTTAGTAAGTTGGGTTAGTATTTTTATTCAGATACTGTTTTTCAGTGCGAATTCTTAAAAATCTTTTCACTATTTAAGACTGTTTGAAAAGTATATTTTGAAGTGTTAAAATTTACAAGATCTAGGTGGAGAGAATTAGAAAACTGATGAAGGATATCAAAGAAGATCCTAATGTTTACATGAATAGGAAGACACTGTAAGCATCACCCATGAATGAAAAATGAATCAGTTAGGTTTCATTAAGATTAAAAGCTTCTGCTCTGTGAAAGACACCCTTAAGAGAATGAAAAGACAAGCTTCAGACTAGGAGGATATATTTGCAAAACACATACCTAATAAAGAACTGTATCTTCAGTATCAAATAATTTTTAAAATTCAACAGTAGGAAAACAAGCAACCCAATTAAAAAGTGGGCAAAAGATCTAAGCAGACACCTCACCGAAGAAGATATACAGATGACAAATAAGCATATGAAAATGTGTTCAACATCATATGTCATTCAGGAATTACAAATTAAAACAACAATAAAATAGTACTACACACCTGTTAGAATGGCTGCAATCCAAAATACCACACCAAATGCTGGCAAGGATGAAGAGAACAGCAAGTCTCATTTATTGTTGGTGACAATGCAGAATGGTACAGCACTTTGGAAGACAGTCTGGCGGTTTCCTATGAAGCTAAAACATAGTCTTAACATAATCAATGGTTGTGCTCCTGGGTGTTTACCCAAATGAGTGGCAAACTTAATTTCCACACAGAAACCTGCACATGAATGTTTTTAGCAAAATAACCCAAATGTTCATCAATGGATGAAGAAAGAAAGAAAATGTGGTGTATGTATATGGTTTCGAAAGTTTTTTTTTAAAGAAAAACAGATTATTGTGTGAATTGGGTGATGATTGCATTGCATTTCCACAGGGGATTATTAAAACAAAGTAGAACTATCTTCAATTCTACTTACTAGAATCAAATAGATTATCATCACTAGAAGACAGTAAGTTTCTCATTTTTCTCATTTTTTCAAGGAATAAAACCTAAAGGCAGAGGAGTTGAGATTTGCTTATATACAGCAAAATATGTTTATATAACATCTTTTGTAAACATATGAACTATTATAAACAAATAAAAATGTATCTCATATTGTTATCAAGCTTATGTAAAAGACAACACAATAAAAAAGACAAAAATGTTAAGTAAAACAGTCTCACCAGATTGTTTTACTTAACCAGAGTTAGAAATAAGGTTTATTGATAAAAACCATGAATAGAAATAAGGTTTATTGATTTTCATTTCTAGAATATCTCTTTTTCTTTCAGGAAACTTATACAGAAAAACAGAATAAATGGCTCATACACTTATAATTACCTTGACCAGTAATGGTAATTGATAATAATAATCACAACCCTCAGAGTTTATCCTTTGGGCTGAAAATTAAGAATGATACTCTGTACACCTGGAAATGTGAACCGGCCAATTAACAAAACAAATAGATAAACAAAAATAAAGGCAAACCCATGAGGCAAACAGTGTTTTTAAGTTTCTCAAAAATGAGTATTAAATAGCAGAGTAAGTGAAATTGCCATTTATTTTCTAATGATTACATATTAGTCATTGTTTCTACATGAACACTTCCTACTATTTGGTACATTGCCCAGTAAAATATGATTATTAATATTTTGGCTGTTTTTGCTTTTGGCTATTCTGAATAATGCTTCTATAAACATGGGTGTATAAATATTTATTCACATCTCTACTTTTAGTTCTTTTAGGTATATACTCAGTAATGGAATTGTTGGATCGTAGGATAATTCTGTTTAATTTTTTGAGAAACTGCCATACTGTTTTCCATAGCGGTGGTACCATTTTACACTCCCATAAGGGTTCCAATTTCTGTACATTTCTGTTAGTACTTATTTTCTGTTTTTTTATAACTATCCGAATGGGTGTAAAATGCTGTCTCATTGTGTTTTGGTTGCATTTCTCTAATTAGTTCTGTTGAGCATTGTTTCTGTTGAGCCATTTGTATATCTTTTTTGGATAAATGTTCAGGTCTTTTCTCCATTTTTAATTGGCTTGTTTTGTTGCTATTTGAGCTCATCTTTTAAAATTTACAAATGACCCCCTGCTTATTTGTAGAAGCACTTTTACCTCTTTTGGATGTTGATCCCTTACTGTTCTATTTTGTATTATTTTCTTCTCATCTGTCTTACACTTCACTTACAGTGTGTTTGGTTTTGATGTTTTTGGTTTTATGTAATAGCTTCTGTCATTTTTTTCCTTTTTGCTTTGTAGGCCTTATATCTTTTTTTCTTAACAAGGGTTTTGTACTCTAATATTTTCTTTACCATTCACTGATGTGACATTCCTTATAGGGTAATCAACAAACAGGTATTTACTATATAATTCATGTGTAGTCTAAAATTTACTATATATTATATTTTGTAAGTATAATTTTATTTATTTATTTATTTATTTTTGAGACAGAGTCCTGCTTTATCACCTAGGCTGGAGTGCAGTGGTGCGATCTTGGCTCACTCCGCCTCCCAGGTTCAAGAGATTCCCCTGCTTCAGCCTCCTGAGTAGCTGGGACTACAGGCACATACCACCATGCCTGACTAATTTTTGTATTTTTAGTAGAGATGGGGTTTTGCCATGTTGGCCAGGCTAGTCTTGAACTCTTGACCTCAGGTGATGTGCCCACCTCAGCCTCCCAAAGTGCTGAGATTATAGGCAGGACCCACTGTGCCTGGCCCAGTAGGTATAATTTATTAAATGCTGTGTTCATAATGGACTCTGGACCTTCATTGCTGCCTTAACCATCCAGAATTGGAGAAAAACTTTTCTCCATATCTGATATTTGAGTCCTTTAATAATTGTTCTTTGCTTAGAGGGTAGTTACTTATCACATGATAGAACTTACACAAGCACACATTACTTTTTAATTTAGGCAAATTTTTCTGAAATAAGTCATATAAATATATTGTTTTAAATAAAAATTAAAATCCCTGCTTATGATCTCTTTGCACTCTAACCTATCTTAAAAAAATTTTTTACCAAAAATTTTCATTGTGGTTTTCTAACTTTATGGTAGGATTGTTTTATTTAACATTTTTGTCCTTTTTATTATATTGTCTTTTACATACAGCTTGATAATATGAGATAAATTTTTATCAATGCATTTATTTATAATAAATATTTCACATGTTTACAAAAGATGTTATGTAATTTTATTGTTGTAATTAGTTGGAGGTTAACCTAAAATTATTAAAATATATCTGTCCTTAAAGTAAATTATATATGGTTCTATAAATTAAGAACTTTACTTTGGGTTACAACTAATATGTACTAAGATTTTCTTAAACAATTAAGACATAATTAAGTTAAATCCCTTGTGTAGCCAAAAATTGCACAAATGATTATGGAGTTTTTATCTACCTAATAATTTGTACTGTTTTCATGTAACAAGTCTCTTCACTTGAGAAAATATAGTGTAGCTTTTCATGGTTTTAGTTACCCACAGTCAACTATAGTCCACAAATATGCAGTGGAAGATTCCCAAAACAGACAATTCATGAATTTAATATTTGTTCCATTCTGAGTAGTATGATGAAATCTCATGCCATCCAGCTGTGACTCATTCAGGATGTAAATCATCCCTTTGCCTAGTGTATCCAGGTTGTATAGGATACCTGCCTGTGTTAGTCAAAACTTAGTAGCCATCTTGGTGATCAGATTGACTGTCTCAGTATTGCCGTGCTTGTGTTCAAGTAGCCCTTATTTTACTTCATTGTTCTATTTTATTATTAGTTATTGTTAATTTCTTACTGCCTAATTTATAAGTTAAACTTTGTCATAGGTATGTATGTATTATAGGGTTCAGTTCTATCTACAGTTTTAGGCATCCACTGGGTATCTTGAAAGGTATCCCATGAGGATGAGGGGGATCTACTTACTGTATTTAGAAAATGTAATGACATTTTCTGATATTTCAAGTTCTCATGAGTTCTCTTATCATTACCCAATGTTTTTCTTGTAATATGTGGATTTGTTTAAAAGTATTTAAATTTTGTTTATTGCCATGTTATTGACCTTAATAATTTCCAAGATAAAATAGATATTAAGAGGTGCTTAATTATACTTCTTTAATATTATAACAACCAGGACATATATTTTAACTCTGTGTAAATCATCTAAAGTTATTTCCATGTTAGTATATTTTGTGTAGGCATATTTCTGAGTGGGACATTTACAGTGATAAAGAATTACATAATATCTTGAATTTGGGAAATAATTGACAGGTATTTTAAAATATATTCATAAAGCAGTAAAGCCTCTTGTGTTATGTTATCTTTAAATTATAATTAATAAGAAGGTTTTCTATACGGCTGTGTACACATATCAAAATTTGAACTTTTAGTAAAAAAAGTTTGACTATTTCTGTCAGTTACTGGTTATGTTGCATTAAAATTATGATAGTGAGTGTATTGTATTAAAAAAAAGAAAGGACCAAATGCCATATATTTGGGGTGGAAATTTGAGCCATAGTTGTATATACTTACTTTTGCAAGAGAAATCTGTATAAGATAGCCTAATAGTTTGGAAAACTCTAAATGTCACAGTCAGGGATAGGTATGACATTAAGTAGTATAAACAACAATGTGTACGTGAAATGTCCATTAACGTTAAGTAATTTTTTTTTTTTGCAGAGTAGGAAAATGCTAATATAAACAGGCTAGATTCTGTGCCCATTTTACTTCTAACTTAATATTTTCATTTTAACCAATTTTCTCCTATTTTTTAAATGGGCTACAGGACTAAGCTAATAACAGTTAGAATAATTACACAAATAATTCCTATGTAAACTACTTTTGGTGTGAAATTAGAGTGAAGAAACTTTTTATTATGATTGAAATTTTTTTCTTTTCATTTCTGATGCCATCCATTTAAGAATCAGCGTTCCAGAACAGTTGGTATAGCTTTGCATGTTTCTGCCTGGTCGTGACAAATCAGCCACTGTACACTCATAGACAGCAGTACAGTACTTGTCACTGGTGGCCTTTCTGTGACAGAGAGCCTGAAGACTGACATAAAGCACAGCCTGTTGTGAACTGTCAAATGAGTCTGCCAAAAACTCAGCAGACAGAACTAATTGCAGAGAAAAAGCACTTTTGTGCCCTCTTCTCTTTCTTTCCTTTCCTTTTAATAAGACAGATATTGTTAAAGTAGCTTGTTTATGTAAGATTTGTCTGTCTCTCTTCTCATTGCCTGGGTCCTTTTATAATTTAAAGTCTTGTACTGCAGGTCATTGAGCACTTCCGCATGGAGATTGGCACAGGACCAAACTCAAGACACACAACTCATAACAGTTGATGAAAAATTGGTAAGTATTTTCTACTACACACTGCTATGATTCTGCCTTCAGGGTTTTTTTTAATACTATAGATATTCAGTATGGTGTTATCAGTTTTCAGGAAAGTGATTTGAATTTGAATCTAGAAATCTAGAAATTCAAATTCAAATTTAGGTATATTGCCTTAAAATATCTAAATTTTAAGAGGAAATATTTGTCATAAAAAGATAATTTATATTAAGCATTATATAGAAATATAAAATCATATGCAAATATTAATTAAAATTATGAAAGCCTTTCATTTTTGTGGTGTTTATAACTCGCAAGTAGACAGAACAGTCATTACTTTTTGTAATGAATGTTTTGCTTTTTGTTTTCTCAGTTACACTCCTGTTAAGTTGTGAGATAATTACTAGTACTATCTAAAACTAAGTATATTAGGTTTTCCTGGAAGCATGCAACATTTATTATCACTGTATATATATATATGTGTGTGTGTGTACACATACACACTCATACACATTTTATTTCTTAATATGTATGAGAGATTACAACTAGCAAGACTAGCAACAAATGAGTAATAATATTCTGTTAATCAGTAGCAAACAGAATTTTGGCAGCCATCACTTACAGAATTTTTCAGAGTGTGGTCTGTTACTTTATATGAAACTTGATATTTATGCTTCGATAGCATACATTTTGTAATGTTTCCAAAACTTCTGATAGAAATGTATGATTGTATATATGTGCTTTTCATTTTATATCTGGTTTATTATTATCAGATATATAGGTATGTTTCTTAACTGCCCCCTTTCTGTATTATTGTACAGCATTTTATCACTGAACTTTGAGCCTGTAAGCATAATCTAAGTAATAGGTCACACTTAAATTTCTATTTGCAGCATTGAAGATACAGACAAATAAATATATAAGTAAATAGAGACAGTTCGGAAAATTCACATGCTGATTGGTTTTATTTTAAAGTTAATCTCTTAGGCCTACCTACTGACATTGTCATCGTCTTGATCTAGGTTACGTCCTCTTTCACCTAGATTTCTACAGTAGTCTCTTAATTGATCTCCCCAGATTCTTGAATCTTAATCCAATTAATTTTCCATAGGATAGCCAAAATTGTCATTGAAATGCTAGTTTTGTCACCTTCTTTGCATCCTTTGATGCTTCCCATTTCCCTTAAACATTAAAATCCTAACATGGCCTTTGACATCTTGCGTGATTTAGTTCCTGCCTTCCTCTCTAGGTTTATCTTGTACCACTGTGTCTTTTATATTCTGTGGTCCAGCCACGCCAAGCCTGGAACTTGCTATTCTTTTTCCTGCTTCAGGGCATTTAGAGTTCCTGTTCACTCTACCTGGATGCTTTTTACTAACCCCGAGGTCTTCATCCAGTTACCATCTACCTATTCTTCAAATGTTAATCAAACACCACTTGCTTAGTCAAGTATAAAAGAAGTGAGGGGCCGGTCATGGTGGCTCACACCTGTAATCCCAGCACTTTGGGAGGCCAAGATGGGCAGATCACGAGGTCAGGAGTTCATGACCAGCCTCACTAACATGGTGATACCCCCTCTCTACTAAAAATACAAAAAATAAGCCAGGCACCTGGGCATGGTGGTGGGCGCCCATAATTCCAGCTACTCAGGAGGCTGAGGCAGGAGAATCGCTTGAATCTGAGAGGCAGAGGTTGCAGTGAGCAGAGATCATGCCATTGCATTCTAGCATGGGCAACAAGAGCGCTCCGTCTCAAAAACAAAAAAGAAAAAAAAGAAAGGAAAAGAAACGAGGCAGTTATTTGTGTGTGAGACAAGGATGATTTTCACATCCCATGTCTTCATTAATGAGGACTATTATTTTAATTTTTCCTATGAGCATCTATTTTAGCTCTCAGGAGGTTACCTTCTTTTCTATAAAGTTTTCAAATTTGAGAGTTTACTATTAACTCTTGGAAGTTCTCTTTTTTCTAGTATGAAGAATGAGTGAGTCAGCCAGTAACACATTGCTCTAAACAGAGTGCTGTGAAGCATACCAAAGAGGTAGACAGACTGGTTTGGTTTGGTATTTTTAATTATAGGTCATAAAATCAGTTGCATACTGTTGAATTTTCTTGCCTTATATTGATTTTTCCCAGCTTTGTTATATCTTTCTTGAGTTGTCCCTCAGTACCTGTAAGGGGGATTGGTTCTAGGACTCCCTTCAGGTACCAAAATCCATGGATGCTTAAGATCTGTATTAGACTGGTCTCATGTTGCTATAAAGAAATAACTGAGACTGGGTAATTTATAAAGAAAAGAGGTTTAATTGGCTCATGGTCCTGCAGGCTGTACAAGCATGGCACCGACATTACTTGACTTCTGAGGAGGCCTCTGGGAGCTTTTACTCATTGGTGGAAGGTGAAACAGGAGCAGGCATATCACATGGCAAAAGCAGATGCAAGGCACGGGGTGGTGCCATACACTTTTAAATAACCAGATCCCATAAGAACTCACCATCACTGAGACGGCACTAAGCTATGCACGAGAGATTTGCCTCTGTGATCTAATCACTTCCCATCGGGCCCCAGTTTCAACATTGAGGATTACATTTCAACATGAGAGTTGGGTGGGGACAAATATGCAAACTATATCAAGTCTCATATAAAATGGCATAGTATTTACATATAACCTATGCATATTCTCCTATATACTTTAAATCACCTCTAGATTACTTACAATACCTAATACAATGAAAATGTTATACTGTATTGTTTAGGGAATAATGACAACAAAAAAGGAGGTATATGTTCAATGCAGATACAACCATACTTCTTTTTCTTCAAGTATTTTTGACTTGCAGTTGGTTGAATCCATCATATAGAACGCGCAGATATGGAGGCCTGACTGTAGATCAGGCCGAAATGTCACTGTGATTTTCAAGCTGAAATCAATTGGTTATTATCTTTGGTACATGGCAGACATTTTCTTGAAAATGAACCTGTCACTTCAAGGAAGTGTTGCCCATGATAAACTTCAAGTGCAATGTTAGTTTTTCAACCCTTGCACCCCTCTCTACCTCCCAGAAGAGTCTTTAAATACTAGAAAGATGTCAAGGACAATCACATCAATGGCAGATTTAAGTTCTATAAAAATTCTAACATTGGGTACTATGCTCAGTACTTGGTTGATGGGATTTATCTACTGCAAATCTCAGCATCATGCAATACACCCAGGTAACAAACATGCACATGCACGTCTTAAATCTAAAATTAAAAATTGAAATTTTGTTAAAAAAAGAAAAGACTGTTCTAGTGGGATTGGTAATGACATTAACAGATGTGATTTTTGATACTGTGTAATGAACTTTATTAACATTTGGACTATCTATATACCTCTGTGAACCAGTATTTTCCGTATGATCATTGCACAATATAAAATCATACATGGGTAAAAGTTTCCTTTAAAGTACAAAATAGAACAATGGGTTTTAAGGTAATCAAGTATGAAAATGTTAAGGCTATCAAAATTTTGCTCCTTTTTCTAACTACGTATCTATATGATAACAAGTTTTCTTTATATATTGCAATGAAAACAATCTACCACAACAGTTTGAATGCAAGAACAGATGTTAGAATTCAGCTGTCCTCCATTAAGCTAGATATTAGATTTTCAGATGAGTGCCAAAATGCAAATGAATGCTAAAATGCAAATGAATGCCACTCTTCTCACTGTTTAGTTTTTGAAAATAGAGTTTTTAAAATTAAAATCTTTGTATTATTATATAACTGGCTTATTTTAAGTTTCTGTTTTTTTCTTCATTTTAATTTATTATATGATAGATATCTATAGATATACAGGCATACTTTGAAGATATTGCTGGTTTGGTTCCAGAACACCACAATTAAGCAAATACCACAATAAAGTGAGTGATGGAATTTTGTTTTGGCTTCCCAGTGCATATAAAAGTTATGTTTCTACCACACTGAAGTCTGCTAAGTGTACACTAGCAGTATGTCTAAAAAATAATGTACATACCTTAATTTTAAAATACTTTATTGCTCAAAAGTGCTAACGATCAGCTAAGCCTTTAGGAAGTAATCGTTTGACTGGTGGAAGGTCTTGCCTTCAGGTTGATGGCTGCTGACTAATTGGGGTGGTGGTTGCTAAAGGTTGGCGTGGCTGGGTAATTTCTTAAAATAAGACAACAATGAACTCTTGACACACTGATTGACTCTTCTTTTCATGACAGATTTCTCTGTAGCATGTGACACTGTTTGATATCATTTTACTCACAGTAGAACTTCTTTCACAATTGGAGTCAAGCCTCTTAAACCCTGCTGCTGCTTTATCAACTAAATTTATGGAATAATCTAAATCCTTTGTTGTCATTTCAACAACGTTCACAGTCTTTATCAGGAGTAGATTCTATCTCAAGAAACTTCACAGTCTTTATCAGGAGTAGATTCTATCTCAAGAAATGACTTAGCTCATGCATGAGAAGGAACTTCTCATATGTTCCAGCTTAATCATGAGATTGTAACAATTTAGTCACTTCTTCAGGCTCTCCCCACCACATCTGCAGTGACTTCCTCCACTGAAGTCTTAGACCTTCAAAGTCATTCATGAGGGGTAGACTCAATTTCTTCCTTTTTTTCCCCACTGTATTGAATCAGTATTTATTTCAGGACATGACATGTCAAACTAAAATGAGTCAGCCCTTGCCTTTAACAATTATGTTGTATTATAAAAGCATCTCCATCTTTAAGTTACTGGTATGTGGCTAATGATTATCTATAAGCATTTCTCTATTCAGATCCATAATCCAAGTGCTCTCTGAATATTACAAGGTGACCATAAGTGGGACTTGAAGGAGGATGAGGAAAGAGAGGGGACTAAGGTTCTCCCAGTTTAAGGTTTTGGATTCAACTTTCAAATGCAGGTTAATGTTGCTATCTTCATCTCCTCCTATGAGTCACAAATTTTCTTAGTGACATCTTGAATGGTGAATCGGTGAATCCTTTCTAGAAGGTTGTCAAGTTACTTTGTCCAGATCCATCAGAGGAATCACTTTCTATGGCAGCTATAGCCTTACGAAAGGTATTTCCTAAATAATAAGGCTCAAAAGTCAGAATTACTCCTTGGTCCACTGGCTGCAGAGTGGATGTTATGTTAGCAGGCATGAAAACGACATCCTTATACATCTCCATTTTGGGTGACCAGGTGCATGGTCAATGAACAGTAATATTTTTAAAATAATCTTTTTTTCTGAATAGTAGGTATCAATAGTGGGCATAAAATATTTAGTAAACCATGCTGTAAACAACTGTGTTGCCATCCAGACTTTATTATTCATTTATAGAGGAGAGGCAGAAGAGATTTAGCATCATTCTTAAGGGCACTAGGGTTTTCAGAATGGTCAGTGAACACTGGAACTGCATTAGCTTCTAAGAATCAGCCTGTCCTTTGAACCTTTGAAGCCAGACGTTGTCTTTTCTCTGGCTATGGAAGTCCTAGCTGGCATCTTCTTCTGATACAAGGTTGTACATTGAAAATCTGTTGTTTAGTATAGCCACCTTCATCCATTATCTTATCTAAATCTTCTAGATCACTTGCTGTGGCTTCTCCATCAACACTTGCTGCTTCACCTTGCACTTTTCTGTTATGTAGACGGATTCTTTCCTTAAACCTCATGAGCCAACCTCTGCTTTCTTCCCCTCTCAGACTTCATAGAATTGAAGAGACTTAGGACCTGGCTCTAGATTAGGCTTTGAATTAAGGGAATGTTGTGGCTGGTTTGATCTTCTATCCAGACCACTGAAACTTTCTCCAATTAGCAGTAGGCTCTGTTTAGCCGCCTTATCATTCATGTGTACACTGTAATAGCATTTGTAATTTTCCTCAAGAACTTTTTCCTTTGCATTCACAACTTGGTTGTTTGGTGCAAGAGGCCTAGATTTTGGTCTGTCTAGGTTTTTGACATGCCTTCCTCACCTAGCATAATCATTTCTAAATTTTTAACTTAAAGTGAGAGACATGAGACTCTTCCTTTCACTTGAACTCTTATTAACTTGACTAATTTCAATGTTGTTGTCTCAGTGAATAGAAAGGCCTAAGGAAAGGGTGAGTAGGAAGAAATGGCTTGTCAGTGGAGGACACACACAACCTTTAATTATTTAGTTTGCTATCTAATATGGATGCAGTTTTTGGTACCCCAAAACAATTACAGTAGTAACATCAAAGATCACTGATCACAGAGCACCATAACAGATATAATAACGCAAAAGTTTGAAATACTGGGAGAATTATCAGAATGTGACACAAAGACTTGAAGTGAGTACACACCAGTAGATTTCTCAACACAGGGTTGCCAGAATCCTTACATTTGTAAAAAAACAACGAAGCACCATTAATCTATGAAGCACAATAAAGCAAAGTCATAAAATGAGGTATGCCTATGTCTTTTATAAACAAAACCTTGAAGTCCCAGTAGTTTTTAACAATATAAAGGAATCTCAACATCAAAAAGTTTTAGAATCATTCTCCTAAGTCTTCTCTTTTCTGAGTTAAACATTGCCAGGGCTTTGATTTATTTCATATGAGTTCCAGTTAATTAATCATTTTGATTGCCATCCAGTTTGACTGCATCTCTTTTAAAATGTTTTTGCCAGAATTTTTCATACTACAGATGTGGTGCAGGTTGTAGTGGGGATTATTGCCTTTATTTCTTTTAATCGTAGCAGTTCTAGTAAGGCAACTTTAAATTTAGGTTGTCATACTTGTTATGTGGATTTCATGGAGAGCTAAAACCTCAGATTCTTTCTTACGTGTGCTGTTATCAAGTCGTGTTTCTTTTCATCTATCTTTAGTATATGATCATTGTTTTTAACATATTCCCAGAGTCACTCAAAGGACATTTTACCCAGTAAAGCTAATTTTTTTTACTGTTACATTTTACAGGCAGAATTTTATACACAGTATATAATAAACTACAAGAATTTTCATAGTACTTTCTGGAGATCAGTGCTAATACAAGTACAAAGAAAAAATGTTTTGTTTTTTCTGGACATCAATTATATATCAACAATATATATCCGGTCTTTCTTGTAGGCATAAAATGTAGAAAGGAAAAGTCTGCCTAGCATTTTCTAGTGCAAGAATCCATTCTCTCATTTTAGAACTGTATACAGTGTTAACATTGTTGAGTACAAGTCTTCAAATAATAAAATTGTGGCAAATCTTGGATTATTATTAATAAATTTGGTATCAGAGTACTTTGTGTTTCTAATTAGTCAATTTTAGTTTGTTGTATATAAACTGCTAACTAATCTTTTTACTCTTTAATAAAAATGTAAATATTAAAAGAGTAGATGACAGCCTCTGAAAATAATCCTGTAAACTTATGTTTAGAAGCACAAAAACTTTTTGTGGGCTATACCATTATTTCCTAACATATGATACTTCCTACGGATGCTAAGGAGATCTTATAAATGGTTGTTTGCGTGGCCCTTGGTTTTTGTTGCAGGAGGAGCTGTGCCATGGAGGTTACGTGAAGAATGTCTTTGCCTTTGTGCTTTATTATGAGGGTTAACTTTTTTTTCTTTATGCCTCCTTCCACCTCAGTCTCCTTTCAGGACATTTGATGAATACCCAAGTCCAGTGAACTTGTTGTCTTTTTTATATTCACTTCGGCTATACAAACGAGAAGTGAAATTTGCAATGCTCTTTAAAGATTTTGAGTAGGTACTCCCCTAAAAAACAACCAAAATATAAATTAGTCCTACATAGGCATGCCTTCAGTTTGCTTTCTAATCATTTTTAGTCCAATTTTTATGCACTGATTCCTTGTTTGTGACAATTGCCTTATATAACGATTTACTAGCACAATTAAAATATTTCTAAAAAATAGAAAAATGCCCTCAGAAAATATAGGAATAGTTTCAATTTATTAGTAAAAATGACACAAAATAAGCTTTAATAGTTTAGATATTAGTATATTGCTTTTATACAAATTATGTTGGCTATCTTTCCTTCATTTTTTAATTATTCAGTACTCACATGTGCCAGGCATTATGCTTCAGTGTTGTATTGACACTTTATATTGTTTTCATTTATGTACCGAGTTATTTTGTTTAAGAACCATTAAGCACCACCTGTTTTAACTTTTACAAAGGTATTATGGTTAGTCAGATGTGCATCCTCAATTTAAATGTATGTGAAAAAGGAAACTTTTAATTTAGCAGTCTGTAAAACTTAAATCTTTTGGGGCTATGTAGAGTGGGGAAGGACAGCTATTATTTCAAAACTTTTTTGGGAAATTATAGCACAATGCTATTAATGCAAAATCCTGATATTATATATATTTTTAGCACTCTAATAATATATTTAAAAATCAGGTGTACATGTAAAACAAATCTTGACAGTATTCTGAATGTAGCCAATTGGTTGTATTTTGCTACTTGAAAATTTCTTCCCAGTAGCAATTAAACAGCACTTAAGCTTTGGTACTTGCCGAGGCATGCAGTAAATAAATCGCTATTTGATGAATTAGCACATGATACTGGTAGCATGCACAGCTGGAGAGATTTTTATACTGCTGTTTTAGAATGTCTGTAAGCAGCAACAAGTTATTTAATACAATTTTTTGGTCAATTTTTAATAGTTTAAAAAAATTTCATTACTTGTTCTAAGAAGTTTGTAAAATTGAATGGTTTTTGCAAGCCTTCGAAAATAACATTGGCTGTACAAGTATTTATTTGTTTTATATTATTTTTTTCTGCAAACTTGAATTAAAAATTGATCATTAAGAGGTGACCCACACAAAAAAATAACCCTAAGTTAAAGGCTTACTTTTGCTTTGACTGTTTACTTCCCCCCCACCCCGCCCCCAAGAGGTCAGTTTTCTTTTGGTGAGATTACTTTCTTTTGGTGTATGGCAGTGCTATCTCTGCTAGATTATTGGAAGGACTAGTGTCTGCGATTGGGGTTCAGCTTTCCAGCATCTCAAGTGTCTGTTTTGTCTGGACTTTACTCATGCAGCATTCTTGTGCAAAAATTTCAAGGCTTTAGTCTGGAGCACTGGGTCAAAGGATATGTCTCTTTGAAGGGTAGACAGGAGTTTTTTATGTTTTATTCACTAAGTAGTATTTCATTTTACATCAAAGAATAGCAGCCTTTGAGAACCTACCATGGTGGCAGTTTAACATGTGGGTTTTTTTCTTTAAGACTTTCACTAAATATGGATAATGTTTCCTCAAGTTTTTCATCCTACAAAATGCGTATTTTTAGTCTTTTACTTAGATGAAACTTTTAATATAAAAAGAGAAGAATTATGACTAAATATAAATGTTGGTTGCAGTACATTTTGTTTTAAAAGCAACTGTAGTTTTTTGTTTTTTTGGCTTTTACACTGCTCACAAGCTATTGAAAAAAAATGAATAGCCTTTACGTTTACAGCAGTACTGTTGCTTAAAATTCTAAGGAAGAAGTAAAGACTAATGATTTTGAAAGTATAGATTTTATAGTGAAATGGTCATTCTTTAATTGTTCATTTTAGTACTGTCGTGTGTGTATGTTGGAGAGATTGATTTTGAAAAATACCAGACTCAAGTAATAAAAAATGCTAAGGCCTCTTGAAGCTACAAGGAAAATTCTTATTTTTGTACTTTTTGTGTAAGTTAATCAGTAACTAATCATGTAAAAAGTTATTGCTTTACATGTTTGGAAGATTTTTACATGGTATTTCGTATTTCTGTCTCATGACATACATATAAAAACATATGAACTAATATTAAAATAGTTTTTTATGTTAATAAATAAAACATGCTCTTAAATATTTGAAAGTTTATCTGAATAGTTATTTAATCATTTAAAATAGAATTTTTTCTACTCTGTGATATAATTTTAAAACAACCTGTTATATTTAGCTATGATGATCATTAAAACAAGTCAGTTATTATTTTTCAAATATAATTATTTCTAAATAAAATTCTCTAGATAAATAAAATTCTGCAGAACTTTGTTTAAAATATATGCTTACTGAAATGTTATTTTTACATAATATCAAGCTATATAAAACTTAAATTTACTAAATATCACAAAGAAAATGAATGTTAAGTATTATAGTTTTTATATACAGACAGGAACCATTAAAACTTAAATAGAGAATGATCTTTCTATATTTAAGTTGTTTAAGGAACAAAAGATCTTTTCCCTACAGTATTCAGCCATCTCTATTATCTGTGATTCTTCAGCAATTAAAGCAGATTTATTTTCCTCTTTGTTCTTATTTGTAATACTTAAACAATACTAGAGAATTGAACTGACTGAAATGTTTTATCTTTCAAAAGGTTTAAAGTTCTATGTACCAATTAGCAAAATACAGTAAAGGTTTAAACTGTTAATAGCCACAACATCTTTAATGCATAGACCTGTAGTATGCTAGCGCTGTATAGCAGTTCTCCATTGTATGTCTCTTTTAAGGAGAGTAACTGTGTCAGTTCTTTTCTTGCTTTACTACCTGCTGTGTATGGAAATTGTGTATAGTACTTGACACTTGCTTTCAAGAATTTAAAATTCTTGCATGCTATTATGTAGGAAACTTTGGCTCTCAATAAAATGGAATTGATAATATTTTATTTGTTTGGATTTTAAGTTTAGTTTTATCGTCATTCTAGAAAGTACTCATTTATATCTGAAAATACATTGTTAGTCTATTACTCGTTAATGAATTTGAAGTACATAAACTTGAAAATTGCTTATCTATTTTTTTATTTAACTGAATATAATTATAAAGAAACCATCAAATTTATATTAGACTATGCAGATAGAGATACCTGATGCTTTATTTTACACTGTATTTGGATGTAGGTTTTTGGGTTTTTTTGTTTTGTTTTGTTTTGGTAGTAAATAGTATTTTGTTTTTAAAAGTTACAGGTTTTGAATTGGCCAGCTTGCCAGATAATTTCAGAACTCAAGAATTAATCCAAATACTTAAACTTGTTAAAGCCTTGTATCTGTCATTTTGTAGTAAGTTCTCAATGAAGGTAGGGGTGAGAGGAGGTAAAGAAATAGAAGTAGCATCTTTTGGCGACAATTATATTTTCTTTTTATATCATGTATCTCAGAATAAAATTAGAGCAAAAGAAAGGAGAATGCAGACTTTAAAATTTGAGACTAGCAAACTTTGATTCTGTTTCCATGTTCAGGCTTTCTAATTTTATGACCTAGTCTCTGCTTCGATACCACTCTTCAAAATACCACCTGCAAGCATGCAAGATATTCATGTTTACAAGATGGGGAAGTTTGAAAAATAGGCAGTGATGTGGTAGCTTGACTGTATGCAGCGTACTATATCTCCACAAAACAACTTCTTTATAAGGCATACTTTTCTAGAAATGTGTGAATGGGCTTTTTGTTCAGTTGCTGTTTCATGTTTCTTTAGTTTTAAAGGCTTTCAGCATATTGCATGTTAGTTGATGAGAGTTTTTAAAATGTTAATGCGTCCAACAAAGCAGACATGAAAAATAAACTTGGCTTTCTCTAAACAACATATAGGATACAGAAATATACCAAAATGTTGGGCCAAGAATGCTAACTTAAAGAACTGAGGATCTGATTAGTGTACTGATGTACCTCTATTCCAATGACTACTGAGTATATATTGTGTTAATTAAAATTATCAATTAAAAATAATTTTTAAACCTAATTGGGTAGTTTAAGATTTGACATCCAAAGAATTAAAACAAGATATCTGATTTAATATGCCTTATAATATCTTAAACATTCAACTACAGCTGGTATAGCCTGTGCTTAGATTTTCTGAGGTTAAAAGTCCTCTAGGGCTAGTAATTTTCAACTAGGACAATCTGTAGTTGTTTGTGAAGATCATTCAAGAGATTTTTTACTTGTCTCTTATTTATAATGTAAAATATTACTATCTTTTCCTTCATTCAACTTTTTTTTTTTAGCATATTTTAGGCCCTGGGGATATAGCTGTGAACACAGCACAACATCCATGTCCTTAGAGCTTATATTCTCATGTTTAAGCATACAGTAGCTTTATTCATAATTATGTTTTTTCATAGATAATGAATGTTATGGAAAAAAAGCTAGGTGATGAGACAGAATAGCTGGAGTTTGGGTGAGATAGGGGTCATTTAATTAAGGCAGTCAATGAAACCCACTTTGAGTTGGTGTGCTATGTGAATTAAGATCTGAATTGGTGAGAAAAAAGCAGCTGTGTGAGAATCCAACATATTTGAGTAAAGGAAAAAGCTAATGACCAAAAGTGTAGCTGGTAGTAGTCAAATAACAGAGGGAAAGATATGACATAGAAAGGAGGAGAATTATATAAAATGAGATTAGAGATGTGGGCAGGAGCTGCATCAGGTAAGAAGGCTCTTTAGGCCCTTGGTAAGAAATTTGAATATTATTTAAATTATAATGAGAAGCTTCTATATAATTCTAAGTAGAAAAGTGGTTTGATCTGATTTACTGATCAATAAAAGCCAGAAAATTACTGAGCTATTATGGTTAATTAAGGTTGACTTCAAAGAAGCTCAAAGGAAATGGTTAGTTTGCTCCTATTTTTATTTGAAAGAACCTAATTTTTGTCTTTGCATTTTAGGTTTTATATATGGTATAACAATTTGATGATGTTTTCTGTTAAAGAATTTTCTGAATATGAAATTTCTTTTTGAAAAAGGCAGTATTGGGACCAGGAATAATAAACTCGTCTCTCTAATTCTCCATAGCCCTTCTTTGTCTGCCCTGCCCCCTCTCCACCAAGGGAAAATATGTTAAATGTTTGTCATAGTAGTAAAGGAAGAGAAGAATAAATTGGCTGAGGTGCTGTCCACCAGTTTGGTGCTGATAAACTTCAAATACACTTGTGTTCTGCACCTTGCTTTTGCCAGTGGCATAGGTTGATGGTGATAGTTGTCTGTCTTCATCTTTACTTTGACTCCGCTTCCTCTTGCTCTGCCTCTCCTTGCCCCCTTCTTTCTCTCTGCTTATTGAAATCTCTCTTCACAGTTTGTATGGCTTTTTCCCTCTGTCTTTGTGACTCTCTCTCTATCTTTTGAGGACTATGTATTTGTAGGTCATCTCTCTCTCCCTTTCTGGCTGCATGTGTTTTCCTGATCCCCTCTTATTCCCTTCTGTTTTTTTTCTTTATTCCTGCCTTCCCTTCTGTCTCTCTCTGGTTTTGGATTTCTGTGTCATTCTTTGGCTATCATTTTTTTCCCACTCCCCTGTCTCTTCTACTCCCCGTTTTCTTCTTCCTTCCTTCCATTCTATGTCTTCTATACTCTGTTTCTTTCATCTTTTTTCTTCTTTCTCTCACTTTCCCAAAATGACTAAGAAGCAACATCAGAACTAGTGGGTGGAGACAGAAGGTGGCACTACCCTTTAAGCACTTTTTTTAAAATTATCATATTTCCTTTTTTATAAATATATAAAACTTTTAGAGACATTTAGTAACTGGAAAAAGAAATGCTATGGTTTGTAGATTATTACATTATTTGAAATGTTCACTCTAGTGAGATATATGGGATAGTGGCAAGATCATGACCTAATTATACATATAGCCTTAGGTCTTTAGTCATCTCTTCTTTTGGCTTTATAACTTGAAGCAACTTATTTAACTTATGTGAGTGTCCTCATCTTATAAAATGAATATACCTTTTTAAATTTGTTTTGAAAGTTAATTGAGAATACCTACACTAAACAAGAGGAGAGGCTGGGTACAGTAGCTCTCAACCGTAACCCCAGCACTTTGGGAGGCCAAGGTGCAAGGATCACTTGAGCCCAGGAGTTTGAGACCAGCCTAGGCAAAAACAGGGAAACCTCATCTCTACCAAAAAGAAATTAGCCGAGGGTGGTGGCGTATACCTGCAGTCCTAGCTACCTGGGAGACTGAGGCAGGAGCTGAGCTATTAATACTCGGGAAGTTGAGGTTGCAGTGAGGTGTGATCATGCCACTGCACTCTAACCTGGGTGACAGAACGAGACCCTGTCCCAAAAATAAATAAATACAGAACATATTTATGTTCATTTTTCAGTAAAAGTGTTTTTCTTCCCTTTTTTGCTACTTGGAATTGTTAGCTTGGTGGGAGAAACGAACTGGAATTATAATTATTATTCTTAATCAATTTTGAATTAATTTTGAAGACCATTCTTGTGAATCAAATCTGCAGTGCAGATACTGAGTTCTAGGGGACCTTGCAGCACAATGTTGGCCTCACAGTGGTCTTGTATCAGTCATGTGTGTATATGTATGTATATGTATAGTAGGTAATGATTTTTGTCATATTACTTGCCTTTCCTAACAGCCTGTGGCACTAATATCATCTATGACATTATCTCTCGTTATGTACTTTGAGAATCAACTATGTAACTCTTTAATTGGTAGATAGATGTATTGCTATATAATTATCCTTCCAGTGAGAAATTTCTTTAGTCATCTGTAATTTCTTTCAATGGTGGAAATTTGAAACTGTATTACTCCAAGGAAATTTCCAAAGTACTTATTCCCATTATTATATTTGCTCATTAAGCTCTATGTAATTACAAAAAAACTGGTTTTAGGCTGGGTGCAGTGGCTAACACCTATAACTAGCACTTTGGGAAGCTGAGGCAGGTGGAGTGCCTGAGCTTGGTAGTTTAAGACCAGCCTGGGCAACATGGTGAAACCCAGTCTCTATTAAAATACAAAAAATTAGCTGGGCACGGGGGCGTGTGCCTGTAGTCACAGCTACTCAGGAGGCTGAGGCATGAAAATTGCTTGAACCAGGGAGACAGAGGTTGCAGTCAGCCAAGATAGCGCCACTGCACTTTAGCTTGGGCAACAGAGTGAGACTCTGTCTCCAAAATAATAATAAATTTAGTTAATAATAATTACATTTTAATAGGCATAGACTTATCAAAAATCACGTTAGAGGCCAGGTGCGGTGGCTCATGCCTGTAATCCCAGACCTTTGGGAGGCTGAGGTGGGTGGATCATGAGGTCAAGAGTTCAAGACCAGCCTGGCCAACCTAGTGAAACCCTGTCTCTACTAAAAATACAAAAAAAAAAAAAAAAATTAGCTGGGCGTGATGGCAGGCATCTGTAGTCCCAGCTACTTGGGAGGCTGAGGCAGGAGAATCGCTTGAACCTGGGAAGCAGAGGTTACAGTGAGCTGAGATAGTGCCACTGCACTCAAGCCTGGGTGACACAGCGAGATTCTGTCTTCAAAAAAAAACAACAAAAAAATCTCACATTATACATCATAAATATATCAAATTTTACTACCAATAAAAAAGATAGGTATATTTTTAAAAACATATTAATATGTACATCTTATGTGGAAACATTAATTTGCAAATGATAAAGCATAATAAAAAAATTAAAATCACCTTTAATCTCAATCTTGGTGAATTTACTTCTTTTTTATATGAATATTTAAACACTCATATCTAATGTATTTATATGTAAGACAAATTGTTTTATAGTTTTTTAATCCTTTTTTTTGCTTTATTATACTATCAACATATTTCTTTAAAATTATTCAAAAGCATAATTATAAATGAATGTAAAACCTCTCATTGTATCGCTATACCATAATGCCTCAACCATCATGCAGTTTTTGTACTGCAGGTTGTTTACAGTTTTTTGCAACTGTATGCAATGCTAGAATGAACATCCTTATACCTAAGTCTAATCTTTGATGACATCTTTGTTTTAGGATCAGTTCTTTGAAGTGGGATTACTAAATCGAAGGGTTTAGTACCAACATTTTAGGCCAGGCTCAGTGGCAAGGTGGGAGGATTGCCTAAAACCAGGAGTTCAAGACCAGCTTGGGCAACATAGCAAGACCCCATCTCAAAAAATGTAGAAAAATAAAAGTATCAACATTTTAAATACTTTTTGATACCTAGAGATAATTGATACAGAATGCATTAGAAAGGATTTTGCCAGTTAACTCAATGTAACGTTAGAGATACAGCTTTATTTTTAATATACATGGCCTAGTTCTATGGATGCTTTTTAGACTCTGACACAGGGGGCATGTAGCAAATTTACATAATAGATGAATACCGTAGGTTTAAGAATTGGAGAAAAAGACATAATACATTAATGATGCAACACTGATTTAGAAGTACTTCAAGGCTTAGTACATCCTAAGGATCAGCATTATAAATTTATATGTCATTGTACTATAAATTGGTTAATATTGCTGGTTGATGAGATTTCTGCCACAAATCTCTGTAAAATACTAAGCCAATGCATAGCAGTTAGTGCTATGTAAGTGTTAACTATTGCTGCTGCTACTACATTAGTACTACTGTTACTATTATTCTATAATGCATTAAAACAGAGTTTGTGACATAAATAATGTATCTGAGGAAGTTATGAAACTTTCTCCTTATTCTTAAATTGTCTGTTTTTTGGTATAAAGCCTTTCCAGAACAATGCAAGGTAAACATTATCCTCTGAAATATCTGCAGTACTTACCTTCATCATTTATTTGTCGAACTGCATTATTACTGATTTCAAATTTAATTTTGTAGTCAGCAACATACTCTGTGATTTCAATTTTCAGATTTCTTGAGACTTTTTTATCACCTAGAATATGGTCTGTCTTGATTAATGTTTCATGTATATTTTGAAAGAATATGCATTCTCCAGTTCTTGGGTTTGGTGTTCCAAAAATTTCAATTAAGTTTTAAGTTGACTAATAGTGTTACTCACATTTTGTATATCTTTACCAATATTTTTGTCTACATTTTCTGTAAATTGTAGAAACTTACAGAAAGTTGAGAGAGAAGAGTTAACATTTCAGACTGTAATTGGTATCTTTCCTGTGTGTGTTGGATCACTTTTTTGCGTCACTTATTTTGAAACTCTACTGTTGGGTGGTGCGTTAACATTGAAAATTGTTGTGTGTTCTTGATGAGTTGATGCTTTATCCTTATGTGATGTCCCTCTTTATCCTGGTGCTGTTCCTTTTTATGAAGTCGAATTTGATAAAAATATATAATTGCCTCAGTTTTCTTAGTCTTAGTTTTGTATGGTACATCTTATTCTCATTTGTGAGTTTATATTTAAAGTTTGACCGTTGCATTTATAACAGTACTTCCACTTGTCACTCCAGTCCTTTGTGTTAATGTTGATACACATATTCCTTCCACATGTGTTATAAACCTCATAGTAAATTATTTTTGCATTAAACAGTTGTCTTTTAAATAAATTTAGAAATGAGAAGAAGAATCTTTTATCTCTACTCACAAATTTATCATTTTTGTTGCTGTTAATTATTATACGTCATATAGATAAAGTTTCCATCTGTTATCCTTTTCCTTTAGCCTAAAGTTACTTATTTAACACATCTTACAGTGCTGGTCTGTTGGGCAAAAATCTCTCAGCTTTTGTTTATCTGGAAGTCCCTTCATCTTGACTCCACTTTTGAAAGACCTTGTCTTTGCTCAGGGTGCCACAACAAAATACCGTAGACTGGGTGGTTTGAACAACAGAAATTTCTTTTCTTCTTTTTTATTTTTTGAGATGGAGTTTCGCTCTTGTTGCCCAGGCAGGAGTGCAGTGGTGCAATCTTGGCTCACTGCAACCTCTGCCTCCTGGGTTCAAGCGATTTTCCTGCCTCAGCCTCCTGAGTAGCTGGGAGGCGCCCACCACCATGCCAGCTAATATTTTGTATTTTTAGTAGAGACGTGGTTTCACTGTGTTGGCCAGGCTGGTCTCAAACTCCTGACCACAGGAGATCCACCCGCCTCAGCCTCTGAAAGTGCTGGGATTACAGATGAGAGCCACCACGCCTGGCTCAGAAATTTATTTTCTAACAGTTTTGAAGTCTAGAATTCCAAGGTTAAGGTGCCAGCATGGTCGTTTCTGTTGAGGGCTCCCTTCCTAGCTTGTAGAAGGCCACCTTCTTGATGTGTCTACATGACCAGAGAGAAAAAAAGCAAGTGAGCTTTGTCGTGTGTCTTTTCATAAAGGCACTAATCCCATTGAGGGCCTTACTCTCATCTCATCTAAACCTAATTACCTCCCAAAGGCCCCATTTCTAAATACCATCACATTTAGGGTTAGGGCTTCACCATATGAATTTTGGGAGAACACAAACATTCAGTTCATAACAGACCTTTTCATTGGATATAGAATTCTAGGTTGAAGGTTGGAACGATTTTTAAATGTCATTCCGTTTTTAAAAAGTTGTGGTAAAATATACATTGCACAAATTTGCCATTTTTAAGTGCACAATTTAGTGGCATTAACCACATTCATAATGTTGAGCAACCATCACCACTATCCATTTGCAGAACTTTTTCATCATCCCATACAGAAACTCTGTACTCATTAAATAGTAACTCTCCTTTATGCTTTCCCGTTTCTCATAACCTCTGTTACACGTTCTGTATTGTAGTATGTGTCAGCATTTCATCCCTTTTAAAGGCTGTATATAATATTTCCATTTTATGTGTATATCATACTTTATCCATCCTTCTGTCGTCAAACATTTGGATTGTTTCCACTTTTTGGCTATTGTAAATAATGCTGCTGTTAATATGGATGTCTAAATATTTGCTGAAATAACCTGCTTTCAAGTTTTTGGGAAGATGCCCCAAAGTAGAATTGTTGGATCATGTGATTATTATATGTTTAACATTTTGAGGAACTACATACTGTTTTTCTTATTGGCTGCAATGTTTTACATTCCCACAGCAGTTCACAAAGGTTCCAGTCTACATCCTCACCAACACTTGTTATTTTCCATTTTCATTATAATAACCATCCTAATGTTGTGAAGTAGTATCTCAATATGGTTTCGATTTGCATGTTCTTAATAAATTAGTGACATTGAACATCTTTTTGTGTCTTTATTAGCCATTTATATATCTTCCTTGGAGAAACGTCTATTCAAGCTCTTTGCTCATTTTGAATTGGGTTGTTGTTTTTTGTTGAGTTTTAAGCTTTCTGTATATTCTGGATATTAATCTTCTATCAGCTAGATGCCCTTTGATTCCCAAAAATTTTAATTTTGATGATGTCTAATTTATCTGTATGTTTTTTGCATGCACTTTTATTGTCATATTCAGTAATTCCTGACCAAATTCACTGTCAAGAAGATTTCCTCCTATATTTTCTTCTCAATATTTTATAGTTTTAGCTCTTCTTCCCTTTAGGTATTTGATCCATTTTGAGTTAACTGTTGTATATGGTGTAAAACAAGGATTCATTTTCATTCTTTAGAATTCGAGATCCAGTTTTTCCAGCACCATTTGTTGGTGTTTTCCACATCGAATGGTCTTGGCACTCCTTTAAAAAACCAGTGGCTATATATGGAAGGATTTATTTCTAGGCTATTTTATTTCATTGGCGTATATGTCTGTTCTCTGTCAATACCACACTAATTATTGTAGCTTTGTTCTTCTTTTTTAAGACTGTTTTGAAACAAAGATTTCACATGAATTTTAGGATAGATTTTTCTGTTTCTGATCCCAAAATGTCAGCTTTTGATAGGGATTGCATTGAATCTGTAGATTGCTTTGGGTAGTATTGTCATCTTAACAATACTGAGGTTTCTAGTTGATGAACACACAGGACATCTTCCCGCTTATTTATGTCTTTAATTTCTTTCAACAGTGTTTTGTAATTTTCAGTGTATAAATCTTTTGTTTTCTTAGTTAAGTTTGTTTCTAAGTATTTCATTCTTTTCTGTGCTATTGTAAATGGGATTATTTTTGTAATTTATTTTTTAGATTGTTCATTGTGAGTATATAGAACATAACTGATTATCGTATATTGATTTTATATCTGCCACCTTGGTGAATTTGTTTATTATCTCTAACAGGATTTTTTTGGTAGAATCTTTAGGGTTTTTGACATATGTCATCTAGGAACAGAGATAATTATACATCTTTACAAGTTTGGATGGCTTTTATTTCTTTTCCTTGTTCAAATGCTCTGGCTAGAACTTCCAAAGTACATAAGTACATTGAACAGTGTTAGTAAAAGTAGACATCATTGTCTTCTTCCTCATCTTAGAGGAAAAGATTTCAGTCTTTCTGAGTTTTTTGGTTTGGTTGTGTGTGTGGTGTGTGTGTGTGTGTCTGTGTGTGTCTGTGTGTGTCTGTGTGTGTTTGAGATAGGGTCTCACTCTGTGCAGTGGCACAGTCTTGGCTCACTGCAGCCTCGACCTCCTGGGCTCAAGAGATCCTCCCACTTCATCCTCCTGAGTAGCTGGGACTGTAGGTACATACCTACATACCCAGGTAATTTTGGTTTTAAATTTTTTGTAGAAATGGGATTTGGTGTGTTACCCAGGCTGGTTTTGAACTCTTGAGCTCATGCAGTCTGCCTGCCTCAGCCTCCCAAAGTGCTGGGATTACAGTTTTCTGTTTTCTTTTATCATCGTTACTATATAGGTAATGTGTCTTTCTTAAGACTACTTTTATGATTATCATTTTATCTTTAAACTTTAGAAATTTAGTTATACTATGCTTATGTATGGTTTTCTTTATATGTATCTTGGTTAGGGTTCATTAAGAGTCTTGGAATTTTTGATTGGTATTTTTAAACAAAATTTGGAAAATTCGGACATTTTTAGTTATTTCTTCAAAAAAATTTCTGCCTCAATCTTTCTTCTTCTGGAACTCTAACACTTATATTGTACTGCTTAATATTATCCAACCAGTCACTGAGGCCCAGTTTATTTTACTTCCAGTCTTTTTCCACTATGTAGTGTAATTTGGTTAGTTTCCATTGTCCTGTCTTCAAATTTAATGATCTTTTCTTCTGTGGTGTCCAATTTTCTATTAATCCCTTACAGTATTTATCATTTTAGATATTATATTTTTCAGCTCCAGAATTTGTTTGGTTCTTTAATATAGATTTTGTTTTTCTGCAGAAATTTTTTATCTGTTCACTCATATTTTGTCCATCTTTTTTCTTTTAATCTTTAAACATTTATAGTAGCTGTTGAAAAATCTGCAGTTTCAGGGCCTGTTTCTATTGATTATTTTGTTATTGTGGTTTTTGTTTCCTGTTTATGTAAACATTTAATGCTTTTAAGTGTGTAATTGATGTTCTGATTACTTAGTTACTGGGAGCCTAAATTGTATTGTCTTCTTTTATAGAGCATTTAGTTTTGTTGTTGCCGTCCACTACTGGCTGATCAACTTAATCCTTTTGGTGATTGATATTAAGCATTGTATGGGTGGTCATAGAGTTGCTCTGCTTTTTATGTTTGACCTTTTTTTGGGTCAATTTAATGCCCAGAGTATTCAGCAAAATCTTTACTCTCACTTGTTAGAACTTCTCATTACTTGTCCTACTTCACGGAGTCTCATTGTAGACAAAGACTGTGCAGATTTCTGAAGCTCCTTTTTTGCTTAACTCCTCTTCAGAACTCTGCCTCAGCAATGTCATTTGACTCAGCATCCCAGAACGCCAATCCCTACCTTTTCTGCTCTGTGAGATTGCTGTGTTCTGCTTGGAATTTACCTCTCTGGACCATAGTCTGAAATGTGCCCCCATGCATGAAGCTGAGACAATTATGGGACTACATCTTGAGTTTTCCTTCTTTCAGGGATCACTGCATTATGCTTTCTGTTATCAGATTGTCCAGTATCTGAAAATAGTTGCTTTAAATAACTTTCCTAGTTTTATAGTTTGTAAAAGGCAAAAGTGGTAGTCTGGTACCATTATGGATTGCAGCAGGATCCACGTACTACTGTGACAGTTCTTTTGCAATAATGACTTTGTTAATGAATCTTTCCTTTTTACTTCACATTTTAGGGATCACGGTGTTATGCTTTCTGTTATCAGATTGTCCAATAACTGAAAATAGTTGCTTAAAATAACTTTTCTAGTTTTATAGTTTGTAAAAGGCTAAAGTAGTCTGATACCATTATGGATTGCAGCAGGATCCATGTACTACTGTGACAGTTCTTTTGCAATAATGACTTAGTTAATGAATCTTTGCTTTTTAAACCAAGCTTTAAAAATGTGCTCAGTTATGGAGGTTCTCAGTTCTCTTTATAAAACATACTTACTAATACCATTGACATACTACATATATGGCTAAATTAAGGCTTCATTTTAGTATATTGGCAGACTTCATCTCTCAGTCATTGAGTCATATACTTTACCAAGACTCAGTGGGCTTATTTCCATACCTGTCTCTGCCAGTTATACTTGACATTGTAATTCATAACGTAATTGAATACTATAGTCTGTTTATATGAGGACAAGAGAGTCCTTTCTATAACAGTTCTGTTGAATACTTTGAGAAGACGATAAAGGTGAATTTCTAATGATAGTGTTCAAGACATGCAATTTCACAAAATGGCGCTTTGGCATATTGAATATTTTATGAAGAAGGCAGAAGCAAAAAGGTCACTCTTACTTTCCCCACTGCCCATCTCTTATGAGGTAGGTTGTAAAACCTAGGAAGGATTTTTTGACCTTTCCCTGAAGCAGGTCATACAACCTTCATGTGAGAGGTACCTTTTTTTTTTTTTTTTTTTTGAGTTTTGTTCTGTCACCGAGGCTGGAGTGCAATGGCATGATCTCTGCTCACTACAACCTCCGTCTCCTGGGTTCAAGCGATTCTCTTGCCTCAGCCTCCAGAGTAGCTGGGATTACAGGCACCCACCACCACATCTGGCTAATTTTTTGTATTTTTAGTAGAGACAGGGTTTCACCATGTTGGCCAGGCTGACCTTGAACTCCTGACCTTTTGATCCACCCGCCTCAGCTTCCAAAAGTGCTGGGATTACAGGCGTGAGCCACTGCGTCCGGCCAAGAGGTGCCTTTCCTATACGTAGAGGAAGATAAAGAATCACAGAGAAGAATCTGAACAAAAAGACTTGCTAGATTTCCACAGTTGATTACCATTAGATCACACCCCCTTTGCCCTGTCATATTTCTGACTACCCACTCTTCATCTAGCCTGTGAATAAAATCACACAGGTTTAACTCTTTTTTGGGTCTTCATTTTCTTACGAAGGCTTCTGTGTCACATAAAGTTTTTATTAAATAAATTTGTATGCTTTTCTCTTGTTAATCTGTCTTTTATTTTGGGACCCTCAACCACGAACCTAAGATGAGTAGAAGAAAAGATACTTTGTCTCCCCCATACTAATAATTCCCGTCAAATATGTCAAGTAAGACAATTGTAAAAGATTGTGGTGTAAAAGGAAATAATAAAATTCTAGACAGATTTTGGACTCAGATTATTTCATAAACATTTTTATATTGTCACTTCACATTTACAAAACTGAAACCATAAATTGTAGATGGCATATTTTTTTGATGGTTTATGGAAAAAACAACACTTGGGATTCTGATAAATGGACCTATACTCAAAGAAAAGGCATTGCCCTGTATCAGATTATTAAAAGAATATGCTTGTACATCTTACATTATAATGTAATGATTAAGGTTTGTATATATTGCTTACTTAGTGTTTTCCTGGTTTTCCTAATATGTTCAGGTGACTGAGAGCTATGATAAGTTCTTAACAACAGAAAGGAAACTTCTGTTGCATAGTTTAACTTTTATTCTTATGTAAATTGACAAGGAATCCCCTTACACTTTTTTAATATGCCTTCTTGCAATCTAGTTTGACATGCACATCATTGCCTCATGAATATTTCATTATTAAATCAGAAGCATTCAGTTTTTAATCCATTATTTTATCTTATTTCCAGTTTTCTTTTCTGATGTAATTTATTTCACTTATTGCTTAAACTATTGCTTAATTTTAGGAAATTTATGTTCTGGCCCTTTGGCCTGATGTCTGCTGATTCAGGAATTATTTCATCTTTAGTTCTTTACTGCCATACCTTTTATTTTCATAACTCTTAATATATGTTATATGTTCTTTAGCCTTTTAATTTATTACCAGGAGATGAAGAGTAATATTTAATTAAGAAATAATAGATTGGTTCCGTTCTGTTCTGTTCTTTCTTTGCTTCCCTTTCTTTCCCTTCCCTTCCTCCTGTTTCCTCTCCCTCTTCCCTTTATTCTTCCCTTTAGGTCTCGCTCTGTTGCCCAGGCTGGTCTGAAATTTCCTGTGCTCAAACAATTCATTTGCCTCAGCCTTCCATGTAGCTAGGATTACATAGGTACGTCATGTTGTCTAGTTTAGATTGGTTCTTTTCAAAAGGTAATGTTATATAAGTTCCAGGTACTTTGTGGCCAGACTTTTTTTTTTTCCCTCACCTTTTATTATAGCTTCTGAAAAGCTGCCAGGTATCCTAAGATAAGGTGACTTGATGATTTAAAAATCCGAAAAATCTGGCTGGGTGTGGTGGATCACGCCTGTAATCCTAGCACTTGGGAGGCCTAGTCAGGTGTATCACCTTGACTTCAAGAGTTCGAGACCAGCCTGGCCGACATGATGAAACCCTGTCTCTACTAAAAATACAAAAATTAGCCAGGTGAGGTGGCGGGTGCGGGCACCTGTAATCCCAGCTCCTTGGGAGGCTGAGGCAGGAGAATTGCTTCAACCCAGGAGGCGGAGGTTTCAGTGAGCTGAGATTGCACCATTGCACTCCAGACTGGGCAATAGAGCAAAAACTCCATCTCAAAAATAATTAATAATAAAAATAAAAAATCAAAATCAAAAAAATCCTTCCAGGCATGGTGGCTCATTCCTGTAATCCCAGCTACTCAAGAGGCTGAGGCGGGTGGATCACTGGAGTTCAAGACCAGCCTGGGCAACATGGTAAAACCTCCTCTCTACAGAAAAAAATACAAAAACTTAGCCAGGCATGGTGGTATGTGCCAATAGTCTCAGCTACTCAGGAGGCTGAGGTGGTAGCATCACCTGAGCCCAGAAAGTTAAGGCTGCAGTAAGCTGTAATCATGCCACTGCACCCTAGCCTGGGCAGTGGAGTAAGACCCTTTCTCAAAATAAATAAATAAAAATCAAAAAAATCTCGAAGTATTGGGTTAAAAAGCAAATCCATTTATCTGCTAAAATGTGAAATTATTAAATGTTATATTTTTGTAATTGTAAGTATTAAAAATGTATTAGTTTAATAATTTTCAAAGTGCTTCTGTTAAACATAATGGTTTTCATTGAGGCATTGATCCTTTTTATTCGTTATTTTTTTTAAAACAATTTCAGTTGTTCCTATGTTTGAACTTAGAAAACAAATATTTTTAGATTTTCCTTATAAAAATGCAAAAAGGTGTTCCAATAGATTTTTCTTATTGGGGGAAAATGTGTATTTTTATATCATTTTTCTAAAATTGCATTTCATCATAAAATAGCTTCTTAGACTTGATTTGGTTATGTTGTATGTCAAATCATATACTACTTTTGAGAATAAAAGGTAACATATTTTGAATACCCATTATAAAGTTCATGGCTGACATTGATATACCAAAAGACAGATTAACAAGAAAAAAGCATAACAAATTTTTACTATTTGTTTTTTAAAGAGATGAGGTCTCACTATGTTGCCCCAGCTGGTCTCAAACTCCTGGCTTCAAGCAGTCCTCCCCTCTCAGCCTCCCTAGAAGCTGGTATTACAGACGCATGCCACTGTACCCAGCCAACAGATTTTTTTAAAAACCAGAGTTTTGCAGGCAGTGACAGTCTGATAGATTTTTCTGGTTTGCAGTTTTGATGTCTCAGAGGTTGTCTATGCATGAGTTGTTGTGATTTCTCTGAAGTTTCTATTAATTTATCCAGCCTCCGTTTGTAAGACTTCAGGAAAAGGGAAGTTTTAATTTCAGTAATTCCAAGTCAAAGGTCGGGAGAAAATTGGAAATATTAGTTTGGAGAGCTGTAGCTAGATATTAGAAGAAATTAGAAGAATTCAGGATTCATTCCAGTTTGTAGGTAAATAACAAAACTTCAAAAACAGTGTGCTAAGATCTAATAATGGGTGCACTATAGTTTTCTTCTAAAACATAATTTTTCTTTCTACAGTCATTTTTATCAAAGATAATCTAAGACTCATTTGTTTGCAAAATAAGTTTAATTTATTAAATTTAGTGATATGGTTTGGATCTGTGTTCTACCAAATCTCATGTGGAGATGTAATCCCCAGCATTGGAGGGTGGGACCTGTTGGGAGGTAATTGGATCATGAGGGTAGTCCATCTTGAATAGGTTAGCACCATCCCATCTGTGCTGTTCTTGTGATAATAAGTGAATGAGTTATCCTGAGATCTGGTTTTTCCAAAGTGTGTAGCATCTGCCCCTTCGCTCTTCCTCCTGCTCCAGCCATGTGAAGATGCCTGCTCTGGCTTTGCCTTCTGCAATAAGTAAAAGCTCCCTGAGACCTCCCCAGCCGTGCTGCTTCTTATACAGCCTGCCAAACTGTGAGCCAATTAAATTTCTTTTCTTTATAAATTACCCAGTTTCAGGTATTTCTTTATAGCAATGTGAGAACAGACTTAAACACATAGCCTGGTTATTTACATTACGTGCAGTGCAGGTTCCTTTTAAGTCCGCTTTGCTGGAACTTTTCATAAGGAGGCTCAGATTGGACTTGTAAAAGCCTCTCAAAACTAGAAAGCCAAGCCTAGGACTCTTCATAAGGCTTTGCATTCCTAGACTCTTCATAAGGCTTTGCATTCCTAGAGATTAGGTGAATTCCTCTTTGAGGTTCCCAAATATCCTGAGGTTCCTGGGCCTGCCATGAAGTGGCATTCCTTACTCACCTAGCTGTAAGGTAACCATACAACCGTGTATTCAAGTTACCAGGCCAGTTTTTTACCCCTAAGGGGCTTTTATTGGCTCCATAAAGTCAAACTTAGTTTCTTAAAGTTATTTGGTTGTATTTGAAAATAAGACGTTCTAGTCAAAGCCTTGGTAATATAAGCAGTAAATACACAAATTCCTGTTACCAAGAACAGATTCTTTCTGAACTTGTGCAAGTAACTATATTGTATAAGAATACTTGCTAATGGTCCCTGGACTCCAGAAGGATTGTGCAGGGAGATAATAATTTTTTCCATTTTTGTTTACAAAAGCATGCTTTACCATACTTTTGTAAGCTGTATAAGTAGCTTAAAAGAAAAGAAAAAAGAATTTCCTTAAATCTGGGAAACAAAACATTAAAGAACCTGCAGTGTTTCAAACATAAAAAAAAATTATCCTCATTAGTTCATTTAGTCCCACATAATTAGTTCTTGTTCTGCTTGATCTTGATGAACGGCTTTATGAACCCATTAGTTTCTTCGTTCGAGTTCTGGAAATTTTTGTGCAGTCCAATGGTATAATCTTAAAGTTACCAGAAATCTGTGTTCCAGAGTACTCGTCAGTCTTTTTTATGAGTCCCCTTGAAGATGAGGAAATTAGACTATCGCTCACTGCAGACACTTTCAGAGAAGAATCAAAATATATAGTAACTGTCTATGAATGACAGGAGACTTAAAATAGCCGTGGTTAAAGATCTGATGAGTGTTCATTGTCATAATGATGCAGTTGGTAAGGAAGTTTGGCAGTTTTTGGCATACAAAATGTTAACATACTAACCAAAATTATGACTGATAGCATTAATTATACTGGAACATAATAGAATTTTTGAAGTTTCAAATAATGTATGGAACACTCATTCATAACATACTCATAGATAAAACTTTGAGAAGTCTGAACATCACTTATTATTTGACAGTGCTTCCCATATAATTTAACATATCAAATAAGCCTAATTAATTAATACCTTTAACAGGTTGAGAGACAAATCCTTTGATACTTTCCAGGGATCTTCTGGAAAGTTCCAAAGTTAGAGGTTTAAGAGACATAGTTTAGAATTTTACTTTGAGAAGTGAAAGATGTCAAATGTTTAAAGCATTTGATTAAATAGGCCCATAGGTCACTGTGAAACATTACCAAGTGACAAAAGATTTTAAAGGCAAATGCAGAAAACTACATATATAAAGCTAAATAATGAGAACAAATGGACATGAAGAGGGGAACAGCAGGCACTGGTGCCTACTTTGAGTTAGAAAGGTGGGAAAAGAAAGAGGATTCAAAAAAAAAAAATAACTATCAGGTACTATGCCTAGTACCTGGGTGATGAAATAATTGTCCACCAGACTCCCATGATAGGAGTTTACCTATATAACAAACTTGGACTTGTATCCCTGAATTTAAAATAAAATAAAAAAAAAATATATTGGTAAAACACAGAATCTTTATTTGCCCAGTTACTTAACAGATAAAGGAAAACTTTCACTTTATTAGACCAGTACTCCAGGAAAAGTTCATCATTTTAACAGAGAATACCAAATTTCTAGTTTTGCATCAGTGTACTATTAATACTATAGCTGTAGTTAATTTTGATAAAACTATGTAAATGAATTAATTCAATCTCAGCCATCTCTGACTATAAGATTTTTTTCCCCCTAAGATTCCCCCTTTTATAGTCTTTTAAAAAATATTCAACAGCTTTTTGCCCCTGCTTTTTTCTCTTATTCTGGAACAACCAGTCATTCTACTTTAGTACAGAATTAATTTACTCTCTCTTCCCATAATGGAAAATACATACTCATGCCTTGGAACTTCTCTTACCAAAACATACATCTCTTATTGCATTTTGTTTGTATAAAAGTTATTTCTCTTCACCCTTCTTAATTTCTAGTAGTTTAAACTATATATATATTAGAATTTTAATAATTAGTAATTGTGAACTGTCATGTACTAATATTCTGTGGATTATTATAATTTCTAGAAACATACTTCCTTATAGTACAATTTCTCATGTTTATTAACAGACCAAATATGTTTAGCTACTCTATAGTATACAAAAGCAGTATGCCAAAAGTATATACATTCAAATTTACATTCAGCAATTAATGTTTCAGCATTTTATTTTACTAAGAAATGCCTAGACATTTAATGAATATCTGTTACTTAATCTTACTTAAGTATAACTTTAAGATTGCAAGTTACCAAAAAGATTTTTGGAACTTCTTTTTAAGTTGACATCTAGTATAAAATGTTATTATTGAAAAGTTCACTTACAAATTTTTACTCCAGTTATATTTATTTAACCTACTTGTTCTCAACAGTTAAACTGCTTATGAGAACTTCTTGAGATATTAAACAAAGCTAGGCATCACTTTATTTTTCTTGTTGAAAAATCAGGCAATTGTCAAAAATATCACAGAAGCAAACTAAAAAGTTAAACTTATGTTTAAACTTTTGTTTCTTCCTCCCTCTTTTTTTCTTTTGATAACTTGTCTCCCTTAAGTTTGTATTTCTAAAAGATAACTATTGAGTTCAAGAGAAGACAGGTAGGAAATTTACGTCTCTAAGGCACAGAAAAAGAATGTAAATTTTTTTCCAAGAAGGAGTTTTATAACATATTTGCCTGTTATCAAAGATTTTTCTTATGGAGGCTGTGGATGAAATTTTAGGTGAGTGACTGAGGAAGCATCTAGCCGTTGTCTTTCCCGAAAGTCTATCTAAGTGAACAAAACATCCATTTCTGTTTTCAGATAGTTGTTTTGTTTTGTTTTGTTTTTTTCAGCCTTATGTGGTTTTGGGAGACCTTGAATCCTTTGAGAATAAGGATACTAAAGTTCAAATTACTAAGGGGCTGGAGTGGAAAGAGAGAGAGTCTGGCAGGGGTAGATAGAAGGATGGCAAAGCAGGAACTTGAAGGGGAACATAGCAAGATTCAAACTTATTTTATGGAAGATCAAAAGGAGGAAATGGGAGCAGAAGAAAATGTAAAAGGTCCAGAAGGAAGAGGAAGGAGCCAGTATGGGCAGTATCTTAGTCCATTTGTGTTGCTGTAAAGGAATACCCGAGACTAGGTAATTTATAAAGAAAAGAAGTATATTTGGCTCATGGTTCTGTAGGCTGTGCAAGAAGCGTGGTGCCAGCATCTGCTTCTGATGAGGGCTTCAGGGTGTTACTACTCATGGCAGAAGGTGAATGTGAGCCGGCTTGTGCAGAGATCACATGATGATAGAGGAGGCGAGAGAGAGAGAGAGAGAGAGAGAGAGAGAAGGAATGTACCAGGCTCTTTTTAACAACCAGCTCTTGGAGGAACTCTTGCAGGAGCTAATAGAGCAAGAACTCACTGATTACCACAAGGACAGCACCAAATCATTCAGGAGGGATCTGCCCCAGTGACCCAAACACCTCCCGTTAGCCCCACTTCCAACATTGGGGATCAAATTTCAATATGAAATTTGGAGAAGACAGCCCCTTCAAAAGATAGCCAAAAAGAAAGAAAAGACCTTTGTTGCTATAATGGTTATGGATCTCCAGTTTCCCAAGGAACATGGCATGCCTCTAATCACACACACACTAATCTGTGGCATTAACCAAATGAGTAACCAAGCAGCTAAGGTTGAGATGGCAAAATCCCCTTAAAGACCAGACCTTTATTACAAACTTCCCTGAGAATTGGTGTGGTTGGATAAAGAGAATATCCTTTTTAAAAATGTTTAATTGTTATTTTCATAAGAACAGAGATCATGTTTTCACTGTTGAGCATTGTGTTCAGCATCTAATATGTAGTGGGTGCTACAAAATACACTGAATAAATGAGAAACATTCTTTTTGTTGCCGAAGGTAAGCACTTCACAAACATTATTTAGTACTTATTTTAGCATAGCAAACTGATTTTTTAGATGATGAAAAAGGAAAAGTCTGTTTGTTAATCTGCCCAAAGTTGAGAACTGGGATTCCAACCCAGTTTTGACTCAGCACTTTGCTTTTAGCCAAGGCTTTCCTGCTCAGAAGGACTAGGAGTGGTAGAAATAGTTTGAAATTGAAAAACTTGTCTCTAATTATTAATTTTTTACACCTTGTATGATTAGTAGCATCATTTGCATGACCTATTTCTATCATATCCATAGCATTTCATTTAAACTGTACTTTTGGCTTGGTGGTAGTTTTGCCCAGTATGCAAAATGTAACAGATGCCACATTCCAACACTTGATTCATTGCCTGGTTGGACTCCCATGTCAATTCATTACTTTAACAAACAAACAAAAGTTGGTTCTACTGGCACAACTCAAATTAATTTTTATATTTTTTATTATATCTGAATCTCTATGGCCCCTACGTTTTTAGACGTGTTTAAATAGGATTATGCTGTAAGTAAGTAGGATTATGTGTAAGTAAATAGGATTATGCTGTCTGCCAACTCTTTATATTTTTTGAACTGTAAAATTTTATTTTGTAAAATGTCCTTATTTATGAGACCTTTAATGAGTTTCTTGCTTTAAAGTATCTATTAGTTACTTGAAAGAAAGTTTTTATTATAGGTCTAAGACTTGTTTTTCTTTTAACATCTTTCATGGTTGAAATAGAATATTAACACAGTCATCAAATTTAGATTAGTTTTAGATGTAAATAACTAATAGTCTGCAATAGAACAAGTTTCTATAAGCAGTATTTTTACTTAATGTTTCAATATGTGCTGTATTAAAACTTTTCAGCATTGATCCATACTAGCATGCAATTGAGTGAACTTACGTAAAAATTTCAGTTTTTCTGGGTGTACTGAAAGATCTAGCAAAAATGCATCCCAAAGTGCAAAAACCTTACATTTATTTCTCTTTATGACAAGTGTAAACTGTTATGGTTAAGTGGGTGGGGCAACCGGAAGTAATTACTAAGGCCAGTGGCATTTTTGTGGTTTAATAAAGGCAGAAGCTAATTATTCAGTTTTTATTTAAGTGAAATAGTGCCAAAAAGGAGGTTCCTGCAGAGCAGCTGCACTCCTTCAGTGTTACCCTAATTTACCAAAGACACAACTGTCACAAACAAAACTTTTAAACTTGATATATAGCCACAAAAGTAAGGAGGCTTTTGTTTGGAGTGCATGCAGAAGAACTCCTTTATACAAATCAACCGGCAGATGACGGACAATGATGAAAATTTGATTCTTTGAAGTCATAATAGTCATTGAAATGTGTGAAATTCTGGTATTGAAAAGAGAGCGGCCAGCAAGACTCTAAATCCTGGGTGGTTGCAAGAAGCTTGCTGGGAGGTTTTTCTGCATTTTGACACCAACTTCCCATTGCTTGTTCCCTGCTTCCTTTGTTAAAGAAAAAAAAAAGTTGAATTCACAGAAGATAAATGGAGACAGTTGATAACCGAATCATAGAGTTTTAATATGGAAAACTAATATTTTATCATGGAAATTGGTATTTGAAAGAATAAAGTTCATATACATATACTGGTACATTCATAGGAATTTCTAAAATTCCTCTTCATTTATGTAGACTTGTGAAATGGAGCATCAGCTATCATCTCCTCCAAAATTTAAAATTGAAGATGTGGTGTTGAAAGAATGAACTTTGGAATTATGACATGCATCTTTCCATTAGCAAATTTTGACTTGAATGCCCTTAATCTGTGAATTATCATTGACTTATTAGTTATCATTTATTAAAATAGCATATTGTATGTAAGGTTGTATTTCTGAAACTTTGATTAGGATAATGACACTTACTAATAATGGAAACATAGGTTTCATACTTGACCCAACTATTCAACAATTAAAAGTTTTAAAATTCAGTAAATCTATGTATGTTACTTATAGAGTAGCTTGTTTTGTCAGAATTTATAGATAATTATTAATCGATGAGTCTTGAGGTTCTTCAGGTGCCAGCGTGAAGCCTTTTCATACCTATGTGATTTAGTTTTTTGAATTATTATTTATAAATTATTTATCTCTATTTTACCAAGGCTATAGTGACATCTTTCTCCAAAGCATTTCTAGCTTTTCTAAATAGGCTTTAAAAACTCACAGGTGATCCATATTGCACAACAAAAGTAGAAATCCATAAAGCATAGCATTAGTTCAATGTAGTTTAAATAGTTTGCAGATTTTTAATTTTTTTGTGTGAAAGTTAAATCTCAGGTAGCTCCGTGAGAATTTAGAGGGAACCACAAAGCATTGAAGACATAAGTAGAGTTCAGCATAGTGCCTCATAGTTCTTTTCAAGTGTTACATTGTTTTAATGGAATCTTGGAGTGGGAGCTTTAGCCCATTGAAATATACTTAAAGAACAGGTTCTTCTGTCACTAGCTGAAGCTGTGTGGATGAAATGATAACAATAGGGTGTCGTGATGCATTTTTAAAGTGTGAGAAATCAGGTTGTCTAGACTGAGAGTGTGCCTACAGGGACTAGGAATTTTAGAGCCTCTGTGCCCTCTGTGTCAAGTATATGAGAGATGCCAAGCCTCTTTATTCTATCTTTGGCAGCAGCTCAACTGGGCTGTAGTACCTTACGTGTCTTCTGCAGGCAAAAACAGTGATTTTGTGTCATGACAACATGCGTTTCCAAAATCAGAAACCCACTTGTTCAAATGCCAACTTTAAATGGGGGGAAGAGATCAATAAATAATTGCCATAATTTGAGAAGACATGGAAGATTGGTATTTATGAGTTCAGACTATAAAGAGCTTAGCAGCATTGTATAGACACTTTTTAAAAAACGGTTTTCTATCCTAAAATTTATTCTGTTCTTTTCTACTTTGTAGATCAAATACTGTTTTATAGTATAAATCAAGAAATACTATTTCCATTTTTTTCAAAGCTTGAAAAAGTTTAAAATTTTAAGTTTTTAAATCACTTTGGCATATATGCATCACATTACAGATGTAGGTAAAGTGTTTCCTCTAGTCTTCCTGAGGTAACTAACTAGTGTTAAGAGTTTAATGTGTTACCTTTCATATAGTTAGTTTTTAAAAGAGACATAACTTACAGCTCCAGCTTTTATGAACTCAGAACAGAGGCGATGCTTTGGAATTTGGACAAGAGGCCCCACGCCATAATTTATAACATGCTTATAGTGTTTGTTTATACCCTGCTTAAGCTGTAGCTGAGGAAATGAGATAGATTAATCTAAAATACATAATATTAAATAATAGACTACTATGCCAGATTGCAAGTATTATAGTGAATACAAAGGGGAATTAAACATTGAGGACTTTCCAGGAGTTGAGCCACTTTAAGCTCTTAAGTAGAGACATATCTTCAGAAAGTCATTAAATGTAGTAATACTTAAATTTTTTTTTGAAGTTGAACCAGAATATTAGAAATTACCAATTAAATCATTTCACACCTTTAAAAATTATGCACCAACTTTGCTCATTTTGTTTTTAATTTAGCCTAGATGTAAAGAAACTTGAAAAAGAAATAAATATAGGCACATATTAGAAGTACATATTCGTGTAAATATTTATATGGATCATGTTGATAGTTTCTCTAAACAGACAAGCTGTGACAAAACCATACCTAATTATTGGTGCCGGTGGAAAGGTATTGTGTTGAATAGAGGATTGGTTGCCAACTAAAATAACTTTAAAGAATTGGTTTTTAATCTTATGGATAGAGAGACTAGTCAAGTCAGAAATGTGCTTAGTGTTTTTCCCACTAGTACGTACTGCAGCTAAGTATTCTTCCTATTTGGTTCATAGCATTGCTAAATTGAAACTACAGATAAACATTAGTCTTCAATAGGGTGTATATAATGACATAAAAATTCACAGACATTTTCTAGTTCTCACAAGTTTGGTATAATTTTATGTTAACTCTTGTTTTTACCAAGTTATCCAAAATGTATGTTAGTAGGTGAACCATGATTTTTTAAATGCTTCATTAATAAGGATATGGTTGACCCCAGTGTGATTTACTTTGATCAAATAAAATATTTTACCTATTTTACCATTACTAAATGGCGATTTAACACCTTTAGGGCTGAGCTTGCAATTTTTTAAATTTTTGCGACCAGACTTTGGCAATGACCTTGAGCAGTAGGATATAAATAACTCCCACGCACTTAGTGTTCCAATAATGGAATACTAGGCGTAAATAATAAGTTTTAAACTCTGAATTACTTTACTAATTTGTGTCCTGACTACCACTATGTTTTGATTAATGTGACTACTCTGGGGTGTCAAAATTCTGTGCATTTTCTAAATGAGCATTTGTTACTGGACAAAATTACGGAAAAATTGAGTTAAAGTTACCATTGTTTGTATCTCACATTTTGGCAAAAATTGTGCCACTTTTTGGGATTACTTTTGCAGAATATGTTTGATTGTATCATTCTCTTTAGTAGGTTTCACCAAAGGAAGATACATCAAAATGCTAATTAAAGTTGTTAATTTTAATTGTTTAAAAAAGGTTCAGGTTTCCCTCTGAAGGTAATGCCTTGTGGGTAAGCAATTTGACACAGAAACTGTAAGTAACGGATTGTCTTCTATTTAAGATTTAAATAAACATGCAGACAAAGATTTACTTTTTATATGTCCCTTATATTTTTTCTCCTCTGACTAGTTACACTTGCACACAAAATAAGAGCATGTTGACTACAGGCTCTTCTGCGAGCAGTCTCTTCAGAAAACATCAATACTTTGTTGGACAAAATGGCGTACATTTTTTTAAAGACCCTTTTCCACTGTCTCCTAACACTACCGCCTAAATAAACCATTTACAGGTATCTAAATAGCAATTTATGTTGTAAAGTATCAGAGTGGTAGTGAAATAAGCCAGAAAGTTTATCTCAATTCATGAACAAATCTGAATAGAGTTGCATGAATATAGGAAACAACAAAAGTACATTAGTGAGTATTTAGGCTGTTTGAAACATGTTTTTTTTTTTGTTGTTTTTTGTTTTTTGGTTTTTTTTTTTTTGCTTTCCTGTAGGATATCACTACTTTAACTGGTGTTCCAGAAGAGCATGTAAAAACTAGAAAAGTCAGAATCTTTGTTCCGGCTCGCAATAATATGCAGTCTGGAGTAAACAACACAAAGAAATGGAAGATGGAATTTGATACCAGGGAGCGATGGGAAAATCCTTTGATGGGTTGGGCATCAACGTGAGTACTTTGGTTTAATGTGAATATTGTCAGCTCTCTTTTACTGTGTATATTTTTCTTTTAAATATGATTTTCAAACTTTTATGTACAGTATAATTATGACAGTACTTTTTGACACTGTTGGCTATCACTGTGCTCAAAGATATACGTTATATATATTTATATATTCATATAAATGTGGCTCAGCACAACAAACTATGACATAGTCTTTTTCAAAGTACTACTTACTAGATAAAAATGAATGACATTGAGAGCTGTGTTATCATGAAACCCAAAGCTGCGTATACAGTAGTCCCCCCTTACCTGCAGTTTTGCTTTCTACGGTTTCGGTTATCCAACAGACAGTACAATAAGATATTTCAAGAGCTGGAGAGAGACTACACTCATGTAACTTTTCTAATAGTATATTGTTATAATTGTTCAATTTTATTACAACTTATTGTTAATTTTTTATTATGCCTAATTTATAAGTTATACTTTATCATAGGTCTACATGTTTAGGAAAATACAGGGTTTGGTACTATTCGTATTTTTAAGCATCCACGGGGGTGTTCTGGAACTTGTCCCCACTGTTTTATCTAAGATACTCTGTGAATGGTGTTTATAACATAATGACACTTTAACTTATTTTTCAATTACAATAAAACTTATTTGTAATATATAGATATAGATAGATATAGATATAGATATAGATATAGATATAGATATAGATAGATATATCTTTTTTGTTTGTAAGCGGGGGAACTAGGTGAATTTAGAAATTAGTTAACCTGAGGGAAACTTTTAAGTTACTGAGATATTGTGATTAATAAATTACTTTTTATTTTTATGTATTATTTTCTTTAGAGATGTCTTGCCCCATTGCCCAGGCTGGAGTGCAGTGATGTGATCCTAGCTCACTGCAGCCCTGAACTCCTCCTGGGTGATCAAGTGGTCCTCCCACCTCAGTCTCCCAAGTAGCTGGGAATATGGGTGCATACCACAGCACCTGGCTAATTTTTTTTTATCTTTTTGTAGAAGTAGAGTTTTGCTTTGTTGCCGGGGCTGGTCCCAAACTCCTGGCTTTAAGTGATCTGCCCGCCTTAGCCTTGAAAAGTGCTGGGATTATAGGTGTGAGCCACCATACTTGGCCATTAAATTGCTTTTTTACTCTTTTTTTATTTTTTTATTTTTTTTATTTTTTGAAAGAAAGAAAAAGAGAGGAAAGAAAGTGAGAGTGAAAGAAAGAAAAAAAAGAATGTACGAGAGAAAGAAAGAGGAAGAGAAAGAGGGAGAGAGAACGGGATTCTTGTTCTATTGC
>CAUYLG010050625.1:0-13163 GCA_963573385.1 Cacajao melanocephalus | reverse complement strand
TTTTTTTTTTTTTTTTTTTTGGTGGAGGAGAGTGTGAAAGGTGTTAAAATGTTTGATTCCAAAGTAAAATAAACTTGGGTAACTCTGATAACCTAATATATTGTTTCTCTGTAATAAAGTGATGTCTAACTGTTAAGAAATTAAAACAGACATTTCAGGTGTCTCCCAATATACATCACTATATATGTCTTTAAGTCAAATCCAGACTTCTTCCTTATTGAATAACTATGTTCTGGCTGCCTAGGTAAGTTTGTATAGACCCAGCAAACAGAGTTATTGGTTTCGGTATTTTTGTTTTTCACTGCTCTTTGCTTCCTTGACAAACATGTAGTGAAGATTAGTTATAGATATGAAAGGTGCTGGTGTAATTGCATAGTCTCATCTGACAACCACAGTACATGAAATTGAGGCTGCTTTAAAGGGGCTCTGTGTGTGTAGGTATGTGTGGATAGAAGTTTCTGAATTTAAGGAATTTCTGTACATAAACAACACAGACCTATATTCTTGCTATTGTTTAATTGTGGTTTATATTTTAGAGAGCTAATATCTGTAATATGATAGAACTATGGTTACTCTAAGAAATCTCATGCCATCTGTGTCAGGGCTATTTCATTGCTTTTCCATGTCAGAGAAATCAAATGCAGCTTGAGGAAAAAAAGAGTGGAAATTAATGATATACTGAGATAATATGTATTTTCATATATCGTTTTGATGCTGTTTTGGAGAATGCCTTAGATAGTTCATAGGTAGGCAGATGGGGATTTTTAAGTACATAAGCTGTAAATCAATCCATTCAGTCAGATCATTTAACTTATATGGAAAAAGGATGAGGAACAATACTACATTTTAATGTACAGAAATAACCTCAGTTGTTTAACATTCCCTTTTTGGCTTGTTAACAGCTTGTGGGTAGATGTAGCCCTGGATTTATTACTTGGTTACCTTAGGATATTGATCAGAAGGAAATGGACAGGAAAATGGAAGAGAGATCTAGAGAATGAAGTACTCATTTGAAAAAACAGTCAAAAGGAACAAATTATCAATTATTTGAAAATGAGTTCTCAGAAATTAGGTTATATGTTTTTGAAAGCAGTAGCAAAAGTAGAGGATTTATTTATTTGTACCATTCTAGTTACAAAAAGGATTACAAAGTAGATGGGTTACTTATCTTGGTAATATGGGTTTTAGATCAAGGTGAATTGAGGGGGAGGATGGGGAGAACCTGCTTTTCTTACTGCAAATTCCTCTAAACTTGAGCTCTGAGCTTGCTCTATCACCCTCCAGGGGTAACTTGTTAATCTCTTGGTTGAATAATATGTACTTGGGCAGCTCAGTTGGGGGACTGCATGATCTTTTCAGTTCCAGTCTCTAATGTTGGTATCAAATAAGCATTTTCATTATTTATCAAGTCATCTCATTTAGGTGCCTGTATCCTAGTAAAAAGCATCTTGCCTCAGTAATAGTCTGCACATGTAAACATTTAAACTGTTAGTATGTTATAGGTCTTAATATCAGTGTTACTGTACATATTAAATAAAATTTTACCTTAAAGCTCTAATTTAGACTAAAACTTGTACTATTCTTTTTAGGACAGCCAGTAGAGGGGACTTCATGTTTTCTGCGGATCGTTTGGTAGGTGGAGGCTTTTCATTTGAATTTCATTGTTTTGCCTAGTGATATAATCATGGTAGATCAAGGAGTATTTTTGTTCTAGAGCATTCTGGGACTGAAAGAGATTGTACTAAGTAACTATCATCTTGCTAGGCTTATGAAGTGTTGTTTTACTGTTGCATTAAAGATCTGCTTCGATACCTTTCACCTCAAAACATTGTCCATGAACTAATTTCCTGTATTTCTGAGATACCACTACCTCTGAACTGGATCTTGGTAATTTGATTCTCAGCAATTCTTAAGTGCCTCCTCTTAGAGCAGTGAAATACATTAAAAGAAAACCAAAAATGTAAGGAGAACTTATAGTTACACTTGTGGTATTCAGTGAATGTACAAAAACTAATAACATTTCTTGTAGTTTATGTGGGCGGGTGTGGTGGTGCTTATTTTGCCTCTTCTTTCCTGAACTATGCTTCACATGTGAAATAGTACATTTGACTGTCTATGCTTTCCTCAGGGACTTCCTATTAAAAATTGACCAAGCCCAATTCTGTTTAGCTAGTGTGATATGAGAGAGTCTCCGCCCAAATTGGTTTGTCTTCAGGGTAAACACTGTGTTTTCTTCTTGTATTAATATCTAAGCATGCTCAGTGATTGGGAGTGAGGTTTACATGTTTTCCACTGTGGTTATTAGTTTTAATCCAGAGCAGAAAATATATTACATTCAGGAAAGTTTAGTGTATATTTATATTCATATAAATGTAGTTTAATGTATATTTATTTGTAGTGTATATTCATGAAGTTTAGTGTTTATTTCATGAATATATATTTCATGAATTTATTTCACTAAACTTATGTGAATCAGGCATTGTGCTAGGCTGTATCTGGAGAAATGAGATACAATAGTGAGGAATGTAGGCATGATCCCTAATCTCATGGTATTTACAATCTAAATATTAGATTTACAAACTAAGTACAAATTTGGGAAAGAAAGGAATGAACATGGCTTCTTAGCCCCAAAGTTATAAACATTAAAAGAGATGATTAAAAGAAATGTGAAAAAAGGGCATGAAACTTTTTATTTAGGTTTTGCCTAAAGAATTTATTCCAAAAGAGTGTAGGCAACTCCTGTTCTGCTTTTGGCCATAAATATTCTTGGTTCAGAGACCAATTTTATTTAAAATTATTTGAGTTTTCTGTGGCAGTAATAACCCTTGGATAGTACCAAGATAAATGTGGTTGACGTTCCTGGAGCAAAAGTTAGGTTATTCTGTCTTTTATGCTTTTATCAAACCAAAAGAACAGTCTTGAAGAACTTGTATCTTAATGGCTGCTGTTTTGGTATTTACTGGTAGAAAATGGTTCCTCTTTCTTTTGCTGTTCTTATTCTCTTTTTCTATAGAAAGTAGGGGTTAAGTTCATAGTGATTGTAGGATACTTCCCTGAAAGGTCAAGCGTAATCTTAGCCCATTGAAATAGCAAGGACCTATGGCATAATTCACCTGAGGGGATGATGATTTGTATCTCTCTCTGTTCTCTGCAGGTAGCTTTGAAGGTCCTGATATGGGGTGAAAAAGGGTCTGTTGTGGTTGTGGTAGAGACTAGAGCTGTTTAGGTTTATCTTTTTGGGGATTTCTAGTACACTGTCTCCTACAGCACAGGAGTCCCATTATAGTGAACATTAGTTTTATCCTGAATTTGTCAGGGTTGGCTTCCTTGGCCCTCACATCCTTAAGTTCTTAATATTTTAGTCACTCTTCTGATTTTATGCTCTCCTGTAAGACTTGGGCACATTAATTTCTGTCCTAGTGTTGGAGGGGATGGGGATAGGAGGTAAGATTCATTATAGGACTGTTACTAGGAGGAAAAGGTCTAGGCTCTTCAAAGAAAAGAATCCTCTTTTACCATTGTAATTTGTCATTAAGGAAACCATAAATCTCCACAGAAGGTGGTGGCTGGAGGTGAGTATGCACACATATGGAGTATTCATGAGGTCCCTGTGCCCTCTGTCTGATGCTGCAGGCTGATAAAGTCCTGGCCTATTTAGAATTGATTCTTTTAATGGCAGCAGGGTGTTATTATATGTTGCGATAACAGAGCATGGGGCCTGGTGCTTCTGCCTGCTGTTGCATATTCTCAACCAGTAATGTAATATTGATTGGATAAAATGTACATTGCAGACTCAGCACTACTTTTATTGTAGTTGTCTCTGGTTGTTCATAGGATTACCATATCTTGTTTTTGGAGGCTTTTCCAGTAGTTCTGAGTGATGCTTCCCTTTGTACCACACATTACAATTGATATGAGCCTTTTCTTTAGCTGAGAAGACCCAGTGCATTTTACCGGATTCCCCTTCAAGCTCAGTAAATTGGTTCAGCCCAGGCACTCATTTATTTCCTCTAAAGAAGTTTCAGGCTTTATTTACATTATGGTGGGGCTTTGTTAAAAATAATCTGACTTAACGATTTCCAAGGTACTGAACAAAGCAGAGAAATTCCCAGTGGGCACTATTTCCAGAATAATCAGAAGTATATTACTTCCAAGAGTGCCTGCCATGACTGTTATCACTTGCTGGAGTCTTGTGTCCCTCATATTCTGGACTGACAGAATGAGAATCTGAAGGCATATTGGAGCCTTTTGGTGCCAATCATGTGCCTATCTGAGGTTGGATACCTAGCAGCAAGTAGCATGGCATTTGGATCTATCCCTGTATCTAACACATGATAGGGGCCCCCTTCCTGCCTTCAAAAGTGCAACCTTTGCCTAATGTGTTTGTGACTCTGCCTACTGTTCAGCTCCTGAAGCTGACAGCTAACAGGAGATTCCCAGCAGGTTCTCAACTTCTTCTTCCTTTGACCCTCTAGATCAGACTTGTTGTGGAAGAGGGATTGAATCAACTGCCATATAAAGAATGCATGGTGACCACTCCAACAGGTAACTAGGGCTGTTATTCTCAAATTTACCTCATAAAAATTTTGAGCTAGAATGGGGAAAGATGGAAGTAAAGCAGTCTAAGTAAAATAAATATACAAAATGAGAAGCCTAGGTGGAGCTGTTTTTTAAAACATCTTTAAAAAACAGGCATTTAGGAAAAAAATCTGTGTAGATGACTTTTGTTAATGGCTTGCTTGTCAATTCAAGTTAAACGTTAATACATACTCTTCAGCATGCAGGTATTGCCTCTGATTACAGCCCATTGGGACCAGAGTTAAGAATTGCTGGCAGCTTATCTTCATCTCTATGGGGAAGCTGCTGGTGTGCACAAATGGGCAAGTCTGTTTTGGCATTGAAATTCCACATTAAAAAGGAATAGAAAGTAAAAAAGAAAACTAAAAATGATAAGAATTGGAGAGAGTACTTTGTTCTACCCTTTAATAGAAAGTAGTCAAAGATCTCTGTTTTAGGGATTTGAAATTCTGATTTGGTTCTTTAGTAAATAATGGAAAACTGTTCTATTCAAAGGGTTGACTTTATGAAAGTTGGGGACTGAGCTTGTTGCATTATAATTGACAGGATGAGACCAAGGGTTGAGCGTGTCTTGATAACTACTTCAGCCACTTTCTTCTGCTTTTAAGGCAAAATGAAGGCTCATAAGGAAGAAAGGAATGAGGAGGCTTTCTGCTGTGGCTCACAGTGGGGTCCCAGTTTGAATTGATGAGGTATTTAGTATTCTCAGAGTGCAGTGATTCTCCTTTGAATTCAGTTTGAAGAATGTGTATGTGAATATCATGTTATAATAAGTCCTATTCCCATTCGATGAAGTCTGCCTTTCCCAATTATCCCCACAGGTTTCTTATGAAGAATTAAGAAATAACTGACAAATCATGGCTCATCTCATTACTTCCACAGAGACTCTCAGGCATTATAAAGTGTGTCTGAACAAGGGTTGCTCTGTGCCCATCTACTTTAAGCCATAGAAAGTTTTTGAAATAAGGTTGCTCCAGTGATGAAAGATAAATTCTTTGGTTTTATTTCCTAACAGGGTACAAGTATGAAGGAGTGAAATTTGAGAAGGGAAATTGTGGGGTCAGCATAATGAGAAGCGGTAGGTTCACATGTGTGTGATTTTTGTCTCTTTGTATGAATAGAAATGGTTGCTGTTTTCTAGAAGAGAGACAGGCTTGTCTGTCATAATTGCAGCTTGTCTTCAGTTACATCTCACCACTTGTGTTATCTATCCTCATGGTGCTGTGGAGTCATGGCCTGTGTGATGCTAGGTTTGGCTAATTTTAACTACAGAGCATATTCACTAGTAGAGTGTCCCCATGGGCAAGCCAGCTTTCAAAGAGATTCAGAGGAGGATAGGAGGATGTGATGATGTGATGATATTATCTTGGGGAGAATAGGGCAGTTTGAAGACTGAAGGAATATGGTATAAATTCAGGCCTGCAGAACTTTGAATACCTGACTGGAGAAAATATTTCTTCTGTTTTTATTTCTGTTGTTGGGTTAAATGACTCGTTTGATATTTTCAATTTTTTTTTGAGACAGGGCCTCACTCTGTTGTCCAGGCTGGAGTATGGTGGTATGATTATAGCTTACTGTAACTTCAAACCCCTGAGTTCAAGTAATCCTCCCACCTCAGCCTCCTGAGCAGCTAGGACTACAGGCACATGCCACTATACGTAACAAATTAAAAAAAATTTTTTTTTTGGTAGCGGTGAGGTCTTGCTTATGTTGCCCAGGCTGTCTAAAACTCCTGGCCTCCAGTGATGCTCCCACCTTAGCCTCCCAAAATGCTGGGATTATGGACATGAGCCTGATACTTTTAAATTTTATATATGATGACTATGTGACCACATTGGCAAAAGTGCTTTACTGTCATTAATTCTAGGTATTTCCATTTTCTGGTCTTACAAATGTTGTATTTATGTTTGAGTCTCCTTCTAAACCAATATAGAAAAATCACTTGCCTGTGATTAGACCTATACCTGTTATGTGGGGTTATTTCCATTCTGCGAACTTAATTGTTTTATATAAGATTTATATTTTTTGCATAAGTGGTAGAAGCTCCACTTGTTTGCACTGAATACATATAGTTTAATTTTTTAACGTATAAACATTCACTTTCCTCTTCTGGTTATGAAGTTCTGTTTGTGAACAATTAAATGCCTCAAGTAAACTAGGAACTTTAAGCTCCTTTTTTGTAGAAGGCAGCTCTTAAACATTGATAGCATTTCAGGACAATGATGTTCAACTTTTAAAAACTGGTAAATGCAATGGACTTTTAAGGCACAGTTTCTTCTGTTTCAGTTCACTTCTTCCCTAAAGGCACCAGCATGGTCCTTGTACCCCGAGTATATGCCAGATGACTTGTGGTGATGTACAGAATTGTTTATAACCTTAATAGCCATTTGTTGATTTTCATATATATTAGAAACTGGTTTTATGTTTTTACTAGTGATAGTTTCTTCTTAAAATAAATTTAAATGAAAACAATTAATTTAAGAAAAATGTTAAGCAAATGCCAGTATTGGTAGAATTCTGATATGGCCTAAAATCTTGAAGATGATGTGAGAATGATTGCCTTTTGGCAAACACTTCCTTAAAGGAATTCAGACTCAAAAATAGCTCTGTATTCAGAAACCAAGGGTGGTAGTGCTAGTTATTTTTACCTTGGAGAGGGGGAACAATATACAACTTTTTCACTACTTGCAGCAAAATACTGTTGAGAAGTCATTGTTGAGCTAAGTGATGTCCCCTGATGCTACCTTGACCTAGAATGAAACTTTTTGATGTACAGCCTTTATTCTTCCATAAATCTTTTGCGTTTTCTCAGCCCAAAGTCACAGATTTAGGTGTTTTAAAGGCATCTTTAAAATAGTAGAGATAAAACTCTTCCTGATATTAAAAACGGGCAGGGAGCTGCTCAACAAAATGCTTTATTTCCTATAATCATGGAAGCATGACAGCTCTAAAACTTGTAAGCCAGCAACAAAACCAGCTTATCCTAATTTCATTAACCAACCCTCAACCTGGTTTCAATTAACAAACACTAGGTATGAAATATGAGCATATCAGAAAGAAAAGCTGTCAGCTTCAAAATAATTACTCTCTTCCTTCCTTTTTGTATTAATAATAGTGACAAACTCTACTTTGGCCTATTCTTGGACTTTCTCTCTCTTTCCCCTAATCTTTTTTCTTTCTTTTTAATTCTTCAAGGTGAGGCAATGGAACAAGGTTTACGAGACTGCTGTCGATCCATACGAATTGGGAAGATCCTGATTCAGAGTGATGAGGAGACACAAAGAGCCAAAGTATATTATGCCAAATTCCCCCCAGACATTTACCGGAGAAAAGTCCTTCTGATGTATCCAATTCTCAGTGAGTGGCTTCAATTTGTTTGTAACCTTTGGTTAGGGTTTAAATTGAATGTAGTGCCTGCCTCCTAGGTAACCTTATATAAAAGGCAAAAATAGTTTCTAAATGTGTTTTTCTCAGTTGGGAAAACTGCCCTGGGAAGTTCCCTGGAGAGATTTTATTGTATAATAAGAGAATATACAGTAGTCAGACTTTATTAGCCCCAAAAAGCTTCTGTCTTGAACACATCAAAACAAAGGATTTAATGAGGCAAAATATATGGAAGGCAGAAAATATATTGAAACATATCTCCTCTTTAGCTTAATGAGTATAGCAGTGATTTTCCTTAAGAATTTATTCTCTCTGGAGGTAATATTTTTTCCTGCTATTCTGTTCTCTTTCTTAAGCTTATTCAGACAACACTTGGCATGATCTTCCAGGCAGATGAGAGGGAATATGTTAAATTTGATACCTCACATACTAAATGATTTTAGGGCTTGGTATTTGATAACTGAGAAGTGTATGTGTCATGTCCATTATTGAAAATGCATGGATAAGAACAAGTACCTTCTAATGAAGTTTGCCTGCTGTTTTCTTATATTAGATTGCTATATTGCCCTTACTTCAAAGACTGTTAAAAGACATTTTGTGGCTGGGTACTGTGGCTCACACCTGTAATCGCAGCACTTTGGGAGGCTGAGGTGGAAGGATCACTTGCGCCCAGTTCATGACCAGCTTGGACAACATATGGAGATCTCATTTCTGCAATAAATAGAAAAACCAGCTGAGTGTGGTGGCACATGCCTATAGTCCCAGCTATTTGGGAGGCTGAGGTGGGAGGATGGCCGAGATTATGCCACTGTACTCCAGCCTGAGTGACAGAGTGATTTTCTGTCTCAAAAAAAAGAGAGGACATTTTAAAATAATGTTAAGGTGGCTAATGCATTTGGTTATCTTTTGATTTCAGGCACTGGAAATACTGTAATTGAAGCTGTAAAGGTTCTTATAGAACATGGAGTTCAACCCAGTGTTATCATCCTACTCAGTCTGTTCTCCACTCCTCATGGTGAGTTCAGCATAAGGCAGTAACTAGGGCTTCAGATAGTCCTGAGGTGGGTAAGTATGCATTTTCTAGTTTCACATCCTGAGGGAAAGTTTAATCTGCTTTCACCTTAAATCTGAAACTAATTTCGGTAATTTTATCTTGCGTTTGTCATCTCTAAGCTTAGTGATAAAGTTTTATACCATTCTACTGTTCAAAGTCAAATGGGGAAGTATGAGCTAACCCCATTTAAAAGAATTGCAGGGGAGAGATGATCCAAGATGACCAAATAGGAACAGCTATGGAGTGCAGTTCCCAGTGAGAACACAGAGGGTGAGTGACCTCCGCATTTCCAAATGAATTTTTACTGCCCACAGACCAGGAGATTCCCAGGCAGAAAAGCACCACAAGTCTCCAGTACAGCTATTTCAGCTGGAGCAGCGGGTCTCCACACAAAAACTCGCAAAAATCTGGGTGCTGTTTCAATTGATGACTGGAATGACTGGGAGACAGAGTCACCCATTCAGCTGAAAAAAAAAAGAGGGCTGAAACAGGGAGCCAGGTGATCTGGCTTGGTGGGTCCCAACCCCACAAAGACCCGCAATCTGAAACGCTCTGGATTGAGTTTCACAGCAAGCACAGCTGAACCCAGGATGGTTCAGCTCTGTGGGGGGAAGGATGTCCACCATTACCAAGGCAGTCCACCACTACCGAGGCAGTCCGCCATTACCGAGACAGTCCATCATTACTGAGGCAGTCCACCATTACTGAGGCAATCTGCCATTACTGAGGCAGTCCGCCATTACAGAGACAGTCCGCCATTACTGAGGCTGACCGCCATTACTGAGGCAGTTCTAACTATACCTCTATAAACAAAACCACAAGGAAGTTCACTCAGCAGCTGGGCAGAGCCCAGAGTGGGTCAGCAATGCCTCTGCTGGCAGACTGTGACTAGGCTACCTCGCTAGGCAGGGCATCTCTGAAAAAAGGCAACAGCACATCAGGAACTTATAAATAAAGCCCCACCTTCCCAGGACAGAGCACCTGGGAAAAAAAGGTGGTTATGAATTCCACTGAAGCAGACTTAAATGTACCTGCCCAGCAGCTCTGAATGGAACAACGGAGCTCACAGCTCAGCACTTGAGCTCCTATAAGGGACAGACTGTCTCCTCAAGCAGCTCCCTGAACCCCATATATCCAAAGAGATACCTCGTAAAGGTGTCTCTGGGACAAAGATAATAGAAGAAGAAACTGGCAGCAACCCTTACTGTTCTGCAGCTGCTGCAGGTGATCCCCAGGCAAGAAGGGTCTGGAGTGGACCTCCAGCAGTCCTACAGTAGAGGGGCCTGATTTTTAGAAGGAAAACTAAAACACAGAAAGTAATAACTTCATCATCAACAAAAGGATGTCACTCAGAGACCCCATCTGAAAGTCACAAACTACAAAGACCACAGGATAAATCCACAAAGATGGGAAGAAACAAGCACAAAAAGGATGAAAACACCCAAAACCAGAATGCCTTTCCTCCTCCAAGGGATCACAACTCCTCACCAACAAGGGAAAAAGGCTGGATGGAGAATGAGTCTGATGAATTGACTGAAACAAGCTTCAGAAGGTAGGTAATAACAAACTTCTCTGAGCTAAAAGAACATGTTCTAACCCAATGCAAAAAAACTAAGAACCTTGAAAAAAGGTTTGGGGAAATGCTAACAAGAATAAACAGCTTAGACAAAAATATAAATGAATTGATGGAGCTGAAAAACACAACACAAGAACTTCACGAAGCATACACAAGTTTCAATAGCCAAATCTACCAATCGGAAGAAAGGATATCAGAGATTGAAGATCAACTCAATGAAATAAAATGAGAAGGCAAGATTAGAGAAAAAAGAGTAAAAAGAAATGAGCAAAGCCTCCAAGAAATGTGGGATTATGTGAAAAGACCTAATCTACATTTGATAGGTGTACCTGAATGTGACGGAGAGAATGAGTGCAAGCTGGAAAACACTCTTCAGGATATTATCCAGGAGAACTTCCCCAACCTAGCAAGGCAGGCCAATATTCAAGTCCAGAGAATACAGAGAATACCACAAAGATATTCCTCAAGAAGAGCAACTCCAAGGCACATAATAGTCAGATTCACCGGGTTTGAAATGAAGGAAAAAATGCAAAGAGCAGCCAGAGAGACAGGTCGAGTTGCCCACAAAGGGAAGCCCATCAGACTCACAGCATATCTCTCAGCAGAAACCATACAAGCCAGAAGAGAATGGGGGCCAATATTCAACATCCTTAAAGAAAAGAACTTTCAACCTAGAATTTCATATCCAGCCAAACTAAGCTTCATAAGTGAAGGAGAAATAAAATCCTTTACGAACAAGTAATTGCTCAGAGATTTCATCACCACCAGGTCTGCCTTACAAGAACTCCTGAAAGAAGCACTAAACATAGAAAGGAACAACCAGTAGCAGCCACTCCAAAAATGTACCAAATGGTAAAGACCATTGACACAATGAAAAAAATGTGTCAACTAATGGGCAAAACATCCAGCTAGCATCAAAAGTGCAGGATCAAATTCACACATAACAATATTAACCTTAAACGTAAATGGGCTAAATGCCCCAATCAAAAGACAGAGACTGGCAAATTGGATAAAAAGCCAAAACTCATTGCTGTGCTATATCCAGATGCAAGGATACACATAGGCTCAAAATAAACGGATGGAGGTAGATGTACCAAGCAAATGGAGAGCAAAAAAAAGCAAGAGTTGCAATCCTAGTCTCTGAAACAATAGACTTTAAACAAAACTCAAAAGAGACAAAGAAGCACATTACATAATGGTAAAAGGATGAATGCAACAAGAAGACCTAATGATCCTAAATATATATGCACCAAATACAGGAGCACACAGATACATAAAGCAAGTTCTTAATGACCTACAAAGAGACTGAGATGCCCACACAATAATAGTGGGAGACTTTAACACTCCACTGTCAATATTAGATCAATGAGACAAAATTAACAAGGATATCCCAGACTTGAACTCAGATCAGGTCCAAGCAAACCTAATAGACATTTACAGAACTCTCCATCCCAACTCCACAGAATATATATTCTTCTCAGCACCACATCACACACGCTAAAATTGACCACATAATTGGAAGTAAATCACTCCTCAGCAAATACAAAAGAATGGATATCATAACAAACAGTCTCTCAGAGCACAGTGCAATCAAATTAGAACTCAGGATTATAAAACTAACTTGGAATCGCACAACTTCATGGAAACTGAACAACTGGCTCTTGAGTGTTGACTGGATAAACAATGAAATGAAGGCAGAAATAAAGATGTTCTTCAAAACAATGAGAATGAATACACAATGTACCAGAATCTCTGGGACACAAAGCAGTGTCTAGAGGAAAATTTATAGCAATAAATGCCCACATGAGAAGCAAGGAAAGATCTAAAATTGACACCATATCATCAAAATGGAAAGAGCTAGAGGAGCAAGATTAAAAAAACTCAGAAGCTAGCAGCAGACAAGAAATAACTAAGATCATAGCAGAACTGAAGGATATAGAGACACAACCCTTCAAAAATTAATAAATCCAGGAGCTGGTTTTTTGAAAAAAATCAACAAAATAGAGCAGTAGCCAGATTAAGAAAAAAAAAAAAAGAGAAGCATCAAATAGATGCAATAAAAAATGATAAAAGGTATATAACCACCAATTCTATAGAAAGACAAACTACCATCAGAGATTACTACAAACAACTCTATGCACATAAACCAGTAAACCTGTAAGAAATGGATAAATTCCTGGAGACTTGCACCCTTCCAAACTTAAATCATAAGAAGATGAAATCCTGAATAGACTGATAACAGGAGCTGAAGTTGAGGCAGTAATTAATAGCCTACCAACCAAAATAAGGCCAGGTCCAGATGGATTCACAGCCAAATTCTACCAGACATACAAAGAGGAGCTGGTACAATTCCTTCTGAAACTATTCCAAACAACACAAAAAGAGGGAATCCTTCCCAAATCATTTTATGAGACCAACATCATCCTGATTCCAAAACCCGGCAGAGACTCAACAAGAAAAGAAAACTTGAGGACAATATCCATGATGAACATAGATTCAAAAATCTTCAGTAAAATACTGGCAAACCAATTGTAACAGCACATTAAAAAGCTTATCCATCACGATCAAGTA